>CAEGAD010038837.1:0-57729 GCA_903067055.1 Poeciliopsis paucimaculata | reverse complement strand
TATTTTAGGTTATGGTGGAATTTATTACTTTCTTCATTTTTTATCTTAATAAAAAAAATTTAATTTTTTTATTAATAAAAAAAAAAAAAAAAAAAAAAAAAAAAAAAAAAAAAAAATCAGGACTGAAATGTGAGGTTACAAGTATTTGTGATCAAAAACAAGTCGAGAGCAGAAATTTGCTTATTTTTCTTCCTGTTGTTCTGTGGATTTGTATTTCACATGTTCAGCAGTCTGACGAGGTTCAGATAAGATCAGGTATGTGGTGAACAGGAAGTGAGGATCAATAAAGTGCAGGATTTACGGATGTATGTTGAAGGTAAAGAGCCTTACACGGCAGCAGGTGTGGGCTGCTCAAACGCCTCTTTAGGGAGCCTCAACGCCGGCTTTTTCTTACCTGCAAACAAACAAAACAGTGTTAGAGAGAGACCTGCTTTCAAAATATTGGTTTCTCTAAAATTTTAACATTTTATTGAACGTTTTAAGATCAAATGTTCTATAAAATGATGGCAGTTTTGCAGCTGTTTACTGACATATTTAGACCTCAGCCTTGATATTTGCACACCTAACACTTCATTATGCTAATTCCATTCTAAAAGCACAAAGTACCTCTTTTTATGCCTTTTTTTTATGAATAGCAGCAGTGCTATAAAAAAGAAACGACAAAAAGAGAAAACGTCTGCAACTAAGACTAAGAATAGTTAAACAAGAACTATTTATCACTGACTCTGGTGTGTGTGACGTCATTCTGAATGCAGAGGATTTACTGTTCAGAAGCCAAGAGGCCTCTCACTACCTCTTCTATTAATAAAAACATGTTAATGTAGCTGTTTCCTGCAACCAGAGATAGCATTATATGTGTCAAATATGTAATAAGTTCAAGTTTGCAAAATTTTCAATATAGCTTGCATATTGAAAAATTACTTTGTTGTATTATTCTGCATTAAAATAAAATCTAAAAATGTGCAACACAGACATTTGTTTTAGAATTTGTTTTAAACCAAAGCATAAAGGCATCAAATACAAATCAGACTATCAATGCATTTATTTAGACTGCTACAACTGCTTTCGGTAGCTTTTATTATCAGAGAGCAAATCTTTGCACTGTGATGTTCAAATTATCTTAACTATTATAGATATGCATCCACATTACATTAGAATACACAATGACATCTTTATGTGACTGTGAGACGGCTCAGCTCTCCAAGAGTGCTTACAGCACTTAAGATGCAAGCAACAAGTATTCTTGGAACCACAAACTGAGATATTTCTCTTAAAATGTCAAATCATATCTAGTAACTTTGTGTGCACTAGTTTGTGCAAACTTGTGTAATTCTGGAGTCTATGGAAGGAAGGAAAGCAGACCAATGAGACTCCAGAGGATGGCTGCACTGGCAGCAGAGCATACCACAAGATGAAAGCTTACTGAGCTTCTTAACATAGATGAAAGAACAGTTGATCATCCAGCTCAACTTTTTTTTTTTTTTTTTTTTTTTGCAGTCACAACAAACAGTTGATTATATGCAATTTTAAAATGAACAAACTGGCATGCACTTCCAAAAGAAACAACAAATACTGCATATTTGCACAAAATATGCAGCTAATTTTTAAACATCAGCTGTAAAAGTCCACATGTTTTGAACATGTTTTTCACAGCTACAAATACAATTAAAAACAAATGACACCATTGTCCCTGCCTGAGTGTTTCTGCCTGGATAGATGAAGTCACTTAAATTATGAACCGAATCATCTGGATTAGAGTCAATCTACAATTTACCATTGTACTTTAATACTCACGGTTAAATGCAGTGTCTGGCTCCAGGTCCTAGCTAAATGTTAGAGGTAAGAGGAAGTAGACGTCAGGCAGCCCAGGTGTTTTTGCCTCATATGAAGCTGCTGTACTAACAGTTTAATAGCAGTACGCTTTGTTACCCATAACTGCTTGCTGTGAGTCGTTGGGTTGCAGACCGTGTCCGGCTCAAACCTCCTCAAACCGGGTTGCAGAAGAGCAACCTAGTCAGCATTTACATATGATTGGATTAAAGTCTCAAGAGGAGTCTCTAGTTGGACCTAAGCTAAGCACTAAAAAACTGCTTTAGTACATGTTCACATATTACATTTGAGGGTTCACGCTGAATAAAAAGGAAATTGCAAACTAAGTCATCCCCACTAATACAACATAAACACAGCTATACTAATTTCAAAAGAACGTAGCAAAACCACAGATGATGCTGCATCAAAAGCTAAACATACACAAATCAGATTTTCTTCTGTAGAAAGAGAAGGTAACACAGCTAAGGACACTTTCAATGTTATTCCACCGAAAGTTAACCATAAAGCTAAAATCATATGAAAAATAGCAACAACACACTTAGCATTGCAACAATCAGCAAAGCAAAAATAATTTCCCAAAAAAAAAAAAATAGTAGCAACACACCACACGTTAAAACTTAAAAACTAAATAAATACATTAAAGAGTAACATAGTTAATATCAAATTGTAAGTTAAATACCTGGGTTAAATCAGTGGTGTCCAGCCTTTTTGCAATAAGACTCGAATTCGTCAAGTTAAAAAACACTGGAGGGCCATAGAAAAACACATTTTTTAATAAAAAATATTGCTCCTTTTTTATTTCTGCTCAATAATAAACTAAATGTGCAAGATTTTATTAAGTTCTATGAAATGTACATTTTCAATTAAATTATATTTTGCGCTATAAATCAATTATGCATCTTCAGCTACAACTTAATCTAAATATTTGCTCAGGCTTTAACTTCCAGAACACTAAACAGCCTTCTGTGCAAGTTATACTATGTAATCTTGCTTTAAAAGTAATCATGATATCCAAAATTATGTAGAAAAGAACGCAGTCGACCACTGATAACAGGTGAAGGTAAAATTCACCTGTTATCAGTGAACATTAGATAGTTCCTATTTTACAGGAATTTCTAATGTCTTTGAGATTACATCTGGTTGTGAAATCACCACATAGAAAATAAATCCATATCATTGTATCCTCCAACCAACAGGAGGCAATGATGATTTCTTAAAATAAATGGCTATGAATAAGAAGAGAGAATATTTCGGATTTTTCTTGAGATTGTTTATTCAGTTTGAGACATAATCAATTTTAACTTTATAATAATGGATCTTTAACACTATGCTTTTTTTTATCCTGACAGTGTTTGGAAATCTCTGTAAGTAACTGATGTCATTTGATACTATTTAAAGCAACGCTGAAGGCGTCTCTCTTCAGAGAGCGTGGAGAAGAGCCAGAAGAATAACTGGAATTTCTGACATTGTTGTCTGGATGGAAAATACAAACACAAGTATCTGCAGATGAACCTGTCCTTCAGAGTTTTCCTGAAGCTTTCCAACACACACACACACACGCACACCCCCGCACACGCCTGCACACACACCCCACACACACCCCCCCACACACACACACAGCGCTGTGTGTCCTGGTTTTTATCCAACTGTGCAGGGTGTGACACTACCATGCTATGCAGTCCTCCACTGGTGGCCTCATGATCCCAGCCTCCTGGTCTCCACTTTCCAAAGCAGCTTTGTTGCAAAATGTCACTTTGAGCCCCTCCTACAGCCATTTACAGACAACAATAGTAACTGGAAACCGGCAATGCTGTGACAACTCTCACTGTAAACCAGGAAACAGGCGAAGAGTCGACACCTGCATCAAATCTGTACATTACCTGGGAATTAAAGTAATCTCCATCCACAAATTCTACACTAATCCCACTGAAATATTGTTCTGAGGTGTACATCCTTCAAGTCAAAGGAAGGATGTATACTTCTACAACTTTGAAAAAGGATGGAGAAAAATAAATAAATAAGTAAATAAAAGCAATTTAACTATGAATCTTAGGTGGTAAAAGAAGACCAGTGCCATTTCAAATGGCAAAAAATGTCAAATGCTTTTCAACTTTTCCAAATTTGGTTATTTTACAGCCAACATTTTTTAAATATTTTGGTGCGATTTTATGTAACAAGCAAGCACAAAGTACTGTATAATTATGAAACAGTTACACATTTTTATCCAAAGTTTTACTGTGGAAACAAAACATTAGAAATGTAAAATTTAAACTCTTAAATAAAATAATAGCCTTAGATAAAATTATTTAAAAAAAATAAAATAAAATACTGCAAACAAATGCTTTCATAAGTCAAGTAGAGCACACCTGTATGTGACTTTATCTCAGCATAAACAAATAACACTAAATGTAATCACAGAGCACTGTTCATTCAATCACCTGAAGATGGAAAGACTGTAAACATGACGGTCCTAAACTGACAAGCTGGGAGAGGAAAACATTAATCAGAGAAGCAGTCAAGAGGTCCATGATAATTTTCAAAGAGATGCAGAGGTCCATAGTTCAGGTGATAGAGCAACTATTAGTCAGGAATGCCATGAAACAGTCCTTTATAGAGGATTGGGGGAAATTAAGACATGACCAGAAAAAAAACTACAGAATTAAATTTAAAGATTGCTATAAGCTATGTAGGGGACACAGTAGTACAGAAGAGGACCAAAACTGAACTTTCAGGTCTACATACAAAATCCTAGGACTCAAAATCCTCCATCGCCATTATATGATTTGGTAAACTTTTCTTCAACAGGTACAATGAAGTTGGTCGAAGCTGATGGGGCCAGAGCTACAAAAGAATGGTTGATATGGAAGTATATCACAGTTAGAATTGACGAGTCAAGATCCACATCTAAATCCAGTGAATTTCTGGTAAGACTTAGAAAATGATATTTGCAGATGGTTCCCATTAAATGAGAATGGGATTAAACCAGTTAGTTAAGAAGGATGGGCAAAGTTTCAGTTTGAAGATGCAAAATGTCAGATTTTTGAAAAATACAAGAAAAGTTTGACGGGTTCTTACTAAAATCACAAGCCCTAGTTTCTAGAGCTTTATCTGTAAGAAAGAAATTGGAAAACAATAAATCCTTTTTCTTCCATTTCACAAGAATCCACCAATTTATAATAATGATCAGTCACAAAAAATTTACCCCCAGAAAATACATGCAATTCTGTGGTTGTAAAGTTACAAAACGTGATAAAGTTCATAAGGTTTGAATTCTTCCACAAGGCACCATTTGGTTTTAAAGTGCATATACACACATATAAAAATAGACTGTACTGTAGATATTTATAGACACAAACGCATATATTCAGCCTCTGAATGTGTTCCTGCTGTTAGTGTGACACCAAGTACAAAATAAACAAAGAAAATTGACATGTCACGGGCCATTTACAGTTCATGAGCAGCTTCTGTTTGCCGTTTATTAACAAAAAAAACATGACTCATTACTCTTTTTGTTTTGTTTTTTTTACATAAGGATTCAGAGTGTTAAAGAAACATCAATTACAAGTGATGAGAAAAATCATGCCCATAATACTGGAAATTATTAACTAAATATGGCAGATTAGCTGAGCCATGACGACTACATGAGTTCCTCACCAAATTCAATTTGAGTCTGTCTAAAAAAGGTGCAAGGACCTGAGGTATGGAGAAAAATATTCCAGCAGAAGTCTGACAACTTCCGTGTTTACAGAAAGAAGGATCAACACTGTATGAATCAACCTGAACTCCCCCCCCCCCCCATCACTGACCTAAAACAATGCATTAACCGAAGCCCAGCTATTTGATCACAACAGAGCAACAGGGTAGTTTTTCCTTCTTCATGAAATGGACTGGAAAATGCTTCAGCTGAAACTCAGATCATAAGGCAAGAAGCAGCATGTTCCTCGCAGCTAAAGAACAGCAGCCTACTTCAAACCTCTACAGAGATAGTACCATGCAAAGCCATGAAAAACACTGACAATGCCAAGGTTTCCCAAAACAAACATCAACCCTTGTAAGTGCAGATATGCAAAGTGTGGATGTCTAAGCTAACAACAGAAACGCAGGGCTTGCAGAGCGTCGGTTAAGACTGCAGCTATGTGAAGCAGAAATGACAGGAGGAGCGCCGAGGTGTAGAAAAGCAAGCGAGAAGAGGTGGTGGGGGTCGGAGGGGCAGAGGATTATGTAATGTGTGTGGCTGGAAGGAATAAGCAGCAGCTCTGTTGTGTTTCAGAATACATGAAGCAATGATGGAACGCAAATTCAGCCAGAACTTACAGATAGAGTCAAGATGTCAGAATAACTGAAACCTAGGAAATGGAAAAGTCCAAGAATGCTTAACTGGTGCACATTAAGGTATCTCAATACAACTGTTTAAAACAAACTCCACACAAATGACAACCAACCAGTGTTATCCTGCCTAATACTGACTGAACGTTGCAGTCACCAAATGAGCCTTGATTCATCAGCGTCAGACACTCAGCTAGCAGTACACTTTTTAAACCTTTGTTAAAAAATAAATAAATTACACACATACTTGTATCATTTTTCCCCATCTATGGAAAACAAAGGTATAGAATTGCATTTTTAAACCAATAATTTCTGCTAATTCCCTGTGAACTAAAATAAAAATGTATTTTCTAGCTGAGGGAAAAGTGAGCATACTTTAAAGGAGATACTATTTCTAGCCATGTAGTACTCTCTGACGTTGGTCAGAGGAACGTTTGCTCCACTCCTACCTTCCAGCTCTGAAATAACTGAGGGGTTTCTTGCACAGACAGCCCAGGTAAGCAGAAGGGATATCAATTAGGTCAGGGTCTGGGCTTTGACTAGATTCCATTTGTAATTCCCACATCTGAGGTCCTTGCCATTTTGTAGTGTACAGTTCTGTTTCAGCTTTAATTTCTTTATCTTCCTTAAGCTCCTTCTAATGCATGGTAGAATTCATAGATCTGATGTGAAAATGTGCATGGGATTTTAGAGATCAGAATAGCACACTTAAATTAAGTGTCTTAATTAGTATTTTTGTCCTAATCTTCTCTCGTACGCGTTTCTATTTCATTAGAAAATATATTCTTCCTGCTTGACTTCTTTTGAAGCAATTTCTGCTGTGTGTAGTTTTCTTTGTAGTAACGCCTACTGTTGAGTAAGGTTAATGTAATGACTGTTCCAGTTCTCTAGTGCCCGGATGAATGACGGCTCCACTCTGTCAACATCACACCCTCTTGCACAACGTTATACTGCAGTATAGTCAATGTTCATTTACGGTTTAGTAAAAACTATGTAATGATAGGATTTAATCAGGTTTATGTGTATTTCAGTGTAAATGTTCATAATAAACAATAAATTTAATATTATAATTTAATGCTTGTTTAAAGGTGTAACTTATGTTTTCCATTCTCATTGAGTAATCGTATTAAATTAAGATTTTTCCTAAATTGATCAAGAATAATTGCAATCTGTTGCAAAAAGGTAAATGATTCAAGCCAAAACCACATCATCATCAAAACCTTAGGCTTCCCAAAATAAGCTTACAAAAGCAAAATTCCCCAAAAAGGAATTGTAACAGGGTAAAGCTAGCATGATGGAAGTAAAGGCTCATACCCCCTAAGTCTAAGCAGAAGCAAAGCAGATAGCTATGCTAGAGAACATGTTATTCGCAGAAATGATCATTTTAATATGTAAAACAAAACAAAAAAAGATTGTACCTGCTTTCATTATTATATTAAAACCAAACCAAAATAATTACAAACTGTCTTTGTCAGTTCAACTTCTAGGTTAGAAAGGTTCGCTCTGCCATCATTATTGTCTATGTGCATTGTCATAAGAATACTGATCTTGAACTCTAAAGTGTCTAAATCACAGGAAACATTTCAAAATACACCATGTCCCAGTGCTGGACAGAGCTTGAAAAGGCAAAAAGGACAGTCTGGAACAATTGTGTGTAATTCATTTAAGCTTTTTAGTTCTACTGTATGTCTTTCTTTGTAAATATTTAACTAATCCTGAAAGTACCAATTCTTCTTAACAGCACCCACACTGAAGAGTGTTGCTACAGGAAACAAGTACCACTTAGATATATGGAAAAATACATTTTGTTTTTATTTTTCTTGACAAAAGAGGGTTGAGGATGTTTAGAAAATATCATAAGCCCTTCAAAAAAACAAAATTATACAACATGAAATAAACTCCTGTGACAGACCACAATACAACATGCCACAAATCAAGTTAAGGAAATGTCAATTAGATGAAAACTGTATGTACTCTACAATAGGTAACTGTAAATACAAATGTGTTAGCTACATCCCAATAATTTGATATCTGAACAAAAACAGCAAGCCTTAAAAAGCAATCATAACAACCAGGCAGTCAGCACAGGGAAACCCCACAGAGCAGGACATTCAATAGGCAATTGATTAATCAAACTGTTTAAATGCTCAGTAGGTGCAACCTTTGGCTTTGCAGAGAATTAAATTATCAGTTACTGATAATGAATAATTTTAAAATGCATATAAATACGAAAGTTACATGAGTTAGGCAAACAGCAGAACAACAGATAAAATTGATAACTGAAAAAAATGATTTTGGATAAAATTGTGCATACATTATTCCTGCACCAATCAAAGAGCTTAAAGTAAAAGTCAACTGAGTTGGTATCAAAGACTTGCTTAAGTTCAATGTTTAGAAAGGAATCGTAAAGGGGGGTTCCATCCTAAGGACCTGTCAAATTTTGTATTCTACAGGTTGGATAAAGTAGAATTTATTTAACCATACTTGATTAAATACATTTGGGATAATTTTCATAATCCAAAGGTTACCTTGTATAAACAAAAATAAAATATCTAGTATGTGGTAGTGTCAGGAATATTTAACATTTACACAGAGTATTTCCCATTTTTTACATTTCAAATTAAAAATGTCCTGATCCATCCTTTCTTCAGATTGTAAGGCATAACTGCTATATACAATTCTTTCCTTGTTTGTGGTCATTCTGCTGCACTTGGTATCAAAGTAGTAAATCATATCAGAGAGTGTGGGTTAGTTAACAGCAGCAGTACAAATAATTCCAAGTAATTTCCAGCACGAGCTCAAGTATGCAGGGAAATGCCGGAGGGAGGCCACAGGAGATGTCTGTGCTGGGACACTCCTTGTTCCCAACGAAACCAGCAGAGACGAGGAAGGTGAGAAGCCGGCTTTCCCGCAAAGAACGCACCTATTGTTCCAAGAAGTGACAGCGAGAAGGTATCAGCTAAGAGAAGCAATGCTCCTCATCTCTGCCACGCCCGTCAAGCATGCATGCATGCATGCAATGGCCTCGTCATGCATGCATGTCGGCTTCCAAGTCTGCTGAAGAGGAAGCTGGCACTGACAATAAAGGGTGGCACTGGGATTTGTGTTGCAGAAATAGAGGCACAGTGCAGGCAGAAAGCCTCGAACTGTGAGGGCAGACAATGTCCTGGCTGGATAATGAGCCCAGATGACTGGGGAAGCACAGTGCCAGCTGCTAACCCACACATGCACCCCAGCTGGAATTCAAACAATCCCAAAGCTTCTCAATGGAATTCCACAAAGCAGGAGGAAGATGGATCAATCACAGAGGGAGGGAGGCAGTAAATCGCAAACACGGACTCAAGAAGGGACGGGGAAAAAGACAGAAACACAGAGGGGAGGGAGGCTATTGGCAGAGCAGGATTTGAAAATAACTCCAGCCAGCGCCCTCGGCCGTTTGCCCCCTCCGACTCTGGCAGTTTGTGAGATACTCTACACTTCCAAAGATGGCAGCTCCTTTAGGGTACAGCTGCTGGATGCTCCTTTGGGAATCATGTCGTCATTGGCTCATGCTACAGTTCCTTTGCAGTCAGATCAAAATGACTAACACAGAAGGTTCTGCTGATTACCAGGAAGAACATCTGACGGAGTTGCTGGGATTTGATTTCAAATCTAAACTGGCTGTTTTAGAAAAACAAAATGTGTGCGTAAAATACAAGAAGAAGGAACCTAAAACATTTCGGTTCTCTGATAGAATCAAAACTTAAGATACGTTTTCAAATAAATGAGCCCTTTATTCTGCATCTGCACCAATAATCTCCATGCAAACATGTTTTTTGATGGAAGACAAGTTGAATCAGTTGAGAAAGTGAATCTTCACAAGCCCCAAATTTGCATTTCTGCGTGTAAAGGTTCAAAAGAGTGCGTTTACTCTAAAGCCCTCTTTGTCCAAAAGTGCCGTGGCTTCATAAATAGACCGTGTACTGCACCACACATTCAGATGCATTTAGATGTGAACTTAACACCATAAAGCTAAAAGCAAACTAATGTGGTTAGCCTATCAGATATGGTAGCTGGAAACCAATGTTGTGATACATTAGAAATATGACTTATTTTCCTGCAGATATCGTATATTTTAGTTAAATAAAACTAAACTACTAATAAAAGAACAATCTTGAACCGACCAAAGGTCAGTAAGATATTGCTTTTTGAAGTCACAACTGAGTGCATTTAAAACCCAACTATTTTTATTCAACTCACCTTTTATTAGAAATACTAAAGCTCATTTCATTGATTACTTTATGCAGGCGCGAGGAACACAGAGTGTCTTCATTTCCATGATGATCAACAATCCGGCCTTCGCATGAAAAACACTTTACAGATTGAGTCACTTCACTGCAGCCTGCAATTATGGCTTACTCACTCATTCAGACGACTGCTTTGAAATCAACAGATGCTCACGTTTGTGGCTGGTTTAGGTTACATCTTTTTCCATAACACTAGAACACTGTCTTTCCTTTATGGACAAAATATAGACGTCTCACGGTTGATTATAATTTAACACCTTAAGCTGCGGCCATGCAACACTTTTCTTTTTTCCTGAATTTACCCCAGATTCCCATTTGGGGAAGGTTGCGTCAATCTAGACTAGTTGTGGCCAGTCGGAAGGACGAGTCAGCACAAAAATCTGTTAGTCTGAGATTGGAAGAAGACTGGAGTCTGCAAGTGCAGAAAGGAAAAACGATCTGACTCAAACCCAGCTGCAGTCAACCAAGCATGTTTGATTTTTTTTATTATTGTTAAGCAGATCTGGATGCAACCAGGAAGTAGGATTTTATTTCCAACCCAACTGCAAATTCTTTCTGCTGACAGGTAAATAAAAATAAAAAAAAGAGAGGGTGGCAGATGACATCAGCTTTAGATTTTTACAGCTTTATATTTAAGTATTCACAAACCCACAAAAGCATGGAGCATAATGCAAAAATATCACCTAGCTTATTATTAACATAACAGAAATGAAACGCATACATATACTCGAATATTTAAGCCTGAAATACAATAAGTAATGAAGGGTCTTATTGAAATAAACCAAACGGTTTCATACTGAACACATTATAACACATAAGCACATTATTTTATACTAACATTCTTTTATAGCCTGCTTTTGAAGGTTTGTCTTCCTAAACCAGCTACTGATGTCTTGAGAAAACAAGACGGCGTTTCTTTTTTATTGTGTAACTGATTTTTGGCTTTTACTGAGGTGCTAATTGGAGAAAAAACAGAGATGTTAGAGTGAAGAACTGCTGATTGCAAATTTCAGTCCAAGGCAGGGGAGCTTAACAATGTATGTGTTTTCTTCACTCATATGTAGGACAGCACAATTAATTAGGAGAGAACTAGATGGATCAAGGTGAATCTGCAGAAATGATCAATCTGTCAAGGAGAAGAAGGCTCTTAGCCAAAAGAGAAAGACTCTTAAGTGTACTTAATTCACAATATACAAAATAGATGTAGAGGAGATAAAGATTTAAATATAAAGATGAAATTTCAGCTGGATGAAAGCAGCTGAAATTAGCTTCTTTCACAGAATAACCAGGTTATAGTGTCATCTAACTGTCATCTTGTTTGGACTAGCACAGCATCTTTTCCCCATGAAACAAAAGTCTGCTGAAATCATTTAAAGACCTCATCAGAATACTTCCTAGATGGCCCCAGGTGAAGGTTTCCCCATGTATATCGGTAGGTACATACTGTAAAGACGTCACATGGCAGCTCCATAAACGTATTGGAGGGACTATACATCACTTCTTGCCTGGCAACACATTAAGATCCACCAGGAGGAGCTGGAGAGAATTTCTACATATAAGGATGTCTAAGAGTTGGAGAGGGTCAGGGAAGATCAGGCAGTGGTAGGGGAAGCGGATGGCTTGATGGATGAAAGTTAGGAACCTCCATTACAACTTTTTTTTTTTTTTTAAACAATTATGTTGCATCAAAACTTATGCTCAAAACAATTTACAGCTTTGAGTTGGAAGAAAGAAAACCAACACAAAAAAAGCATAATTTATTCCGGTCTCAATTTAGCAGCATGGATGAAGACATACAGCAGCTACATCAGTCACTTAATTTACATCTCTTAACTTCCACTCTTTTGGTCTACTAAGGTGTAACACTCCACCTCCCCTGATCCTCACCCTCTGTCTCATCTCGGCAACAAGAATCTGAAACCTGCTGCCAACTTCGACAACACCTGAATTTATGCCTCTCTCTCCCCTTCAGCCTTGCACACACGGTCACAGGAACACCTTTTTGTTCCCTGCAATCCACTGCAACAATAAGAAGCAATTATTTCTTGTCTGGATGTGGTCGATCATTTGAACTACGCTCAACTGAACAACAGCCATCGTCAACAGCCATCAAAACAGCAAATTTGGTGAAAACAGCTGAATAGCCAGACAAACAGTGATTGTGCAAGACTGGGGCTGCAGGAGGAGGCAGCTGTTGTGCACAGAGCTTGAGGTAAAACTAAACTGGTAAAGAGGCAATGCAGCACACGCAGTTTTTACCTGGTATTTAACAGGTACATCTGAAGGTGATGCAAGCGCAGTTTTGATGTTTCATGTCCTGATGAGTTTTATTAAATCAGTCCAGAAAGAAAGTTATCACACAACGTAATTGTGCTAGGGAGAATATTTGGTTTTGCAGTGCATTCATTCCATATCAGACCCAATCCGATTCAGAGCCACATTTCTGTAGTTAAAAGCAAAAACAGATGGCACCCAAAGCTTGAATGAGTCTCGCTTTTAAGTTACCAGTTTTCAAGACATGAGAAATACATCACAGATGCACCAAAGGACACACTTAAACTTCTTTCATTTAATAGACCATCACTAATCAATGCATAATTGTGAAGTGGAAGATAAAAAGTGAAACTGAAATCTGGAAAACATACAAATAAAGTCAAAATTATTCGTAGCCCTGCCACATTTACTTAATTTTATTAAGTGACTTTGAATGAAAATAAATGCTGAAACTGAAACTACCAGGGGTGTGAATAGTTTTGGAGTGAACTCTATGTAAAATTGTTTATCAAGTTTTATATCTGCCATTTACAAATCTGTTCTGTCGGTAGCAAAAACCATAAGTTTGTTTCTATGATTAGGTTTTAAAGTTAAAACTTTAGAAGTCTCTTACAAAGGAAGAGTTAAATACATTTTCTTGATTGGGAACAGGCATACTAAATGGAGAAAAACAATTTATTAATGTTGTTTTGAGCAGAACTTCCAGCAAAAATACATAGAAGACCCGTTATAATCAGACTTTTTATTACTTGCCCATTTAAAAACACTAGTCAGCTCCGTATCAGTTTTGGACAAAGTCCTTAAGAGGCTCTCTGGAGAGATTAAAGAGCTAAGTGAGGCTCTGGTGCAGCAGGTTACGGACCCCTGGTTTCGATCAAAGCTGAGACCCAAAATGAACTAAGATTCTGTTGGAAGTTAAAAACTGATACTTTACACAAAAATTGTGTCTCTTAATGGGACCTGAAGCTGTAACTGTGGCAAAAAAGTGAATTTACAAAACATTTCAGTATTTTAGATCATGGAAACTTTTGAAAACCCTGAGTGAGTTTCCTTCCACTTTACAATTAGGCACCATTTTATACTGCTCCAAAACATTAAATGCCAGTAAAATACGTCGAGATCTGTAGTTGCAAAGTGACAACATGTAAAAAAAAAAAAAAAAAAAATGTAAGGGATGTGCAAAGGCACAGCAATCTCCGGTAAAGATTGTATGAAACCTACAGGTTTATGCCCTCAATTTTTCTGAGGCATTACTTTTAAGCATGGTAGTCAAGCTGCACAATTTATCAATATTTTATTAACAAACCTGTAGCTTTATTTGCCTTCTATAACAGATGAGATGAAGCGGTCAAATGATACCACTGAATCCTAAAATTAGTCTCCATGAGTGATGAGCACAAGCATAAGGAGGAAGCTTAAAAAGATATGCTGCCCCTTCATTAAGTCTAAAATGACTGAAAAAAGCCATAGAGCTGTAACACAGGTGAGCCATCTGGTGACTCATGAATCTGCGGAGCACAAATCAGCCATTCAGCCATGGAGACTTTAGTTTGATGAGCAATTTTTTCTTATGAGGTACTAAAACACGTGTTGGCTACCCAACATTCAAGGCTTTCTGTGCTCACAAAGTCTTGAATGCACAAAGACAGTCCCCTGATTCTTGAGAATTGAGTGTCTCAAAAATAGGAGATGACAAAAGCATAACTGAAAGGGGCAAAACTACTGTAGGAATACCACAAACAATCCCAGAGAAACTCAATTGTTAACATCTCTAATTCAACACAGTCTTTAGGCTTCCTTCACATTTTCCAGACTCAAATTCCCCACTTTTTATAACATTTAAGGCCTTCACCTACAAAACATTAATCTCTAACTGGATGAATAGTCGTCGGGTTTTATTACCTGTAGGTTCGGCAAATCATGAAGCAAAACGATGACTTCTGTAGTGTGGTATGGAGACATGTTGCTGCTGTTTTGGCATAAATACTATAAAGCAGCTCTATTTCAACCAAAATATCCAACACTACATAGATTTTATTTTTTACTCCAATTTACCCAGACCCCAAAGGGCAATTCATTTGTAACAAGTAATGGCAGTCATCAAACATTCCCACAACAGCAAAATAAAGGATAAAAATAAAATTAAATAATGATAATAAAAATTTAAAAGAACTTCCACAATGGGAGGAGATTCAACTGTAGTGAGTGGGATGGGTGGAATACACCAAGATTGTTTTGGTTTTGGACACTGATCTGGACTAGATCAGATCCACAATGTCACTCGGTTGTAATTTTTTTTTTTTTTTTTTGCATTCTTTGACAATGCAATGCAAGCGATTGTGACAGCACCATTAGTGATTTTTGTGCCTTTAAGAAATACTGATGTTAGTGCTTTAATTCAAACCAGAGTTCCAGTTCACCTTGATTTTAAACTTGTCAAGAGTCAAGAAAAGTAGCAAAAATTTTTTATTTTTTTTAATGAGGGCACATTTAATAAGTCAAAAACTACTAATTGGTCAAATTTTATTTTAAGTACAAATCAATATAAAAATCTTAGCTATTATTTATGTAATTGCATCCTAATAACAAAAATAATTCTGTTTTGATGCAGGATTCTCTATATCTTACGGTTCACATAAGTATTTTAAAAGCACATTGAACATTAAATAATAACACTGCTATCTAAGGACTTTTTTCGGTTTCAGTTTGGCCCATCGTAGTTTTACCTTTCACCTTTGTGAGGCACAACATTTGTGTTTCCAACACTAATGTCCATATTGCTCCTCCTGATTACCAGATGGATGAAATAATGAACAACTGCTTTAACATGGCTAAAAAATTAAAAAAAACAAATTCTTAAAGACAGCTAATTCTGATATTTTTCCTGAATGTCTGACCAGGATTTTACATTTAGCTTGAATCAGAATCAGATATCAACCTGCAAAGCAGTAATAGCTCAGTCAACCTGCTTCCACTGAAATTAAAGCTATGAAGCTGCAAGAAAATCCACCATTTGTCGAGTAGGAAGCATTTAAAGTTACTCAAACAGAAAAGCAAGACATTCCTCACACTGGACGAGCTGCAGACAACCAATCTTTCAGTGTATTTTGCTCAGACCAACTCTGTTTGTCGCTGGGGACTGTTAATGTCTCACATCTGCAGCCGTTTGGCCTAAAGGTGATCAGTGGAAGCTATTTTCATTCAACGCAAGCACCATTTTGTTGTTTCAGAATCCTGCAAACGAAATCTGAAATAAAAGAAAAATCTGAAGTGAAAGATTAGGCGGCTGCACGACAGCGGCCTCGTGCACCAAGCAACGTCAGCGAATGACAACTGAAACGCACTTCTGCTCTCAGGAAAGCCCCTGACCGACTCATTCATGTAAAGAACATAAATAAAATGTGTGCGTTATTCATCGCAGGATGAGCCGGATGCAATAAGACAGTTCCTCTGTGTGGGTGGGTGGACACTTGACGGCAGCCGATAAACAGGCCCTGACCATCCGGGACTTTCTCCCTTCTACCTGTACAACCACCACCTCCTCCCCCCCACCCAGCCTGTTGCAGTTGGAGTGTGTGATCTGTGTGTGCTATGCATGTTGTGCAATAAACCAGCCTCACTTTGGACTTCTGGGAAACAGAGAGAGGGGAGGAAGAAGAAAAAAAGAAGACCTGAGCTGCATTTACTGCAGCTGTCCCCCCATTGCTACATGCAAGCTGCCTGCACCGTAGACCCTGAGGGAGGAACTGAGCTGCTGCAGGGTTCAGGCGTTACTGCATGCTGCCTGAGCTCGGGGTCAAAGTGTGCTGAGCATGCTGCACATCAGTGGACACCCAGGTGTTTCACTCATATCCACTTTCTGGACAAAAGCAGCAGCTGACGCTCTTTCCCTGCAGACTTTTAAAAGACTATGCAGCTCTTCACCTCCTTGAAGCTCATTTTCTATTTATAGATTTTATATATATATATATATTATTATTATTATTATTATGTTGTCTCTGAGAAGCAGAGTCAGATCTGAGCACTGACAGCTGCAGAGTGTGCCACTCTTCTGCACCAAAGCTGCACACTTTTTGGCCCTGGACGTGACATGGCACCTAGGATTTACCTGGAGCAGCCTGCATCAACTCGTGGAGAGTTGACTATAAAGAGTTCAAGTGACCTTGTCTTTTCTCGTGACTGTGCCCAACATCCCCAGCCTGTGCGCTGCTATTAGCGTCAATATGAGAACACATAGCATCGTCTTACCAGGAACTGTGCAAAGAGGAAGATCTCAAACAGGAAATGCAACTGACCCTCCTAAGCCTTGTAACTTTAAAATGCACCGCCCGTGCTCGGGCTGCAGCCGTGCACGTTGCAAACCTTGCAGCTGTGATTGCATGCGGCTAGTTTTGCACAGATCGGCTTCATTTTCTTACCTCCCTTTGGCTGAGGCATTTCCCCTCTGCTTTGATGAGGGGGAGGGGAAGCACAAAAGACTTTGCCTTCTTTCTCGCTCCCTCCCTCCATCGCCCTCGTACTGGAGCTTCGGCGGCTTGCTTTGCAACAAAGATGCAAAATACAAGCCTCGATCTTCATGCACCTGGAGCCTTCTTGGGTCCGAGCCGTGCGTGTCCGTGCACGGGGCGCGGGTCCGGATGCACAGCCCGCGCAGGCGTCGGGAAAGCGGGTAATTTTGCAAATGCGCTGCAAAGAATTCTCCGCAGCACTTACATGATGGGCCAAGGCTGGCAGCTGAAAGCTCCTAACTTGGATCAGAGCGAGCCCCTGCGAGACAACGTTCTTCCTGCTTGGACCGCAGAGGATTGTGGGAAACTGAGTCGCGGGATTTAAACGGCGCGAAGCCTTTCGCTGGCTGCGTTTCGCACAGCAATCACGTTTTCTCAATTGCAGTTAACTTTACAAGTCTAATCTGCTTGGAAAACCAAGACGGATTAACAATCAGGTTATTTAATTTTTAATTAAACGGATTGAATAAAATAAAAATGGGCTGCAAAAAATAAATAAATAAATAAATAAACAAACAACAAAACAAACAACAAAATCGCCTAAAAACAAAACAATAGGTGGTTTTATACGACTGTTTCCATGTAAAATGAAGGAGCTTGCCAGTGAATTTTCATTATCCTAACATGAAAAAGAGCAAAACAAATAAAATGCTTTGTTCATTCGTTTTTATCGATCAGAACAAAAATATTCTGCCAAGATATTGCTTTCACCTAAATTTCCTTCATCATGTTGTTATAATCTGATGGTATGTGTTTTTTGTTTTTTTTCTTTTAAAACACACTGCTTGTAATATAATATTTTAGATTTCCATTTGTTAGTACAAATTATGATTCGTTTTTCTTCCACTTCACAGTAATTCACTAGTTTATTTAATCAAGTACGAATACTTTTGCAAAGCACTGTATTTTTGCGAACCACAAAGACACACAAAACTGTAAAAGTCTTTATTAGTAGGTAACATGAATTATATGTAAGTAACAATACATTTAATAAACTAAGTGATCAAGTGTGGACATCAACAGATTCACACAGGAAAGAAATAAAGATTGAAAAGTCACAATCTAGTTGTTAGGATAGGGATTTGGTGTCCAGAGAGCAATTATTTAATGATTTATTGATCAGAAATATATTTTCTGATACAACCCATTAGCATAAAAAGCAAAAACTTTTTCTCCGGCCTCATAAATTTACTGAAAATAGCACCTGAAAGAAAATAACATTTAGATGAAAGAAAACTGCTGAATGTTCTTTGTTCTTCTCATTGTCAAATACACTGTCAATAATTGACAACAAAATCATGAAAAAATGTATTTTGTTTTTTTAGTTTTTAATCCACATACGTTTCTTATTTAAGGCTTAGAAGCAGTTTGGATGGATTTGTTGATGTGGCTTGTTTTGACAGTACAAGAACTGAGAATAGCACCAAGCTACGACGCGTGTTCATGATTTCCCTCATGAACTGCACCACAAGACGGAACACTGAAAATCTTAGTTGCCAAGTGAAAACAATAATTTTATGTGAAAAGACAAACAAGGGACCAAGCTAGGAGGATTCAGATATGAGTGAGGGCTGGTAGTCAGTTCTTGGTGGTTATGAGGGTTTGGTAAAGTGGTTTCACCACAACATGGAGAAAGAGGGAGCTGTCGATGAGGTATTCAGAGGTGCGCCTGTACAGATTAGCTTCGGCCAAGAAGTCTCCGTTTTCCTCGGTGCTCTGGTGGAAGTTGTAGACATGCTTCACGACTAGCTTACCGTGCTGCTGAGCCATCACAAGAATTGTCTTTTGGAAGTTCACTCCTGCAAAATCTGCACTGGATGTTGCTGGCGTGATGATGATACGAGGGCGCCCTCCTTCCACACGTGTCGGCTGCATGGCGCCGCTCTCTGTGTACATGGGCCTCATGCTGAGAGGTAACCAGCGTGGTGAGAACAGGGCATTCCAGGTAACTCGCTTGCTGGCATCATGGCTGCTGGGCCCCAGTTGAGTTTGGAAGCTGGTGCTGCGGTCGTCCCGGGTCGGATTGTTGATTATCCAAGGTGAACCCCACACTGCAGACAAATAGTTTCTTGGGACAAAGAGGCTACAATTCACGTCAAAGTATTTTGCCATCTGCAGTGGTGAGGCAGAGTGAAACTGGTAGGACATGTACAGCAGGTCACGGACTGACTCCTGATAACGAGCCAGGACTGTTGACTGGGTCTGCAGGCGGAAGAGCTCCCTAGGAGGCATCATAGCATAACGCACAGCTCTTAATGTGTTCTCTGCCGTCAAACCATCGGGCTCATTCTGGATAATCCAGGCCTCTAGAGCTGCAAAGAGCTCCATCTCACTCTGCAGGACAAGATCAGAGCGCTGAAGCAGGGTCATAAGCAGCTGACTGCTGATAGACACCCACTCCCCGCTCTGCAGCACAGATGACAGGTTCCAAGCCAGGTACTGCAGACAGTTATCCCTCAGAACATCATCCCCTGCCTGCAGGGCATATTCATACCAGCCTGCCACATGACCAGAGGGTGAGTCTCTGGCCAAATTTTGGGTCATGTAGTTGGTGACACCCTGTTGGAGGCTCTGCACTTGGTACTTGGTGGCCAACTTGTGCAGAGGTGTGGCCTGGTCAAGACGAAGAGAAATCTCTCCACAATACAGATATCTGCACAAAGAAAAGGGTATAACAGGTTTATATCTTCAAATGTTACCTACAAAACAACCAGATCTTACTCACATATTTAAATGTTTCTTTCAAAATTTGTTGCAGGACAGGTAATGGATAGTCTTTTCAGAAAAACGTTCAACAGAACTGTGAGCTGAAGATGCAAAGACCTGTTAATTACATTTCTATTTAAGGTAGTTCAATTACTATTAATTAAAATGAATTCTTAGTACATATTCAAACCCTTTGAACCTTTTGAACAGCTTACCTGTTAAGTGCTTACTTAACCTTTATAGGAAGTCAGCTCCAAAGCTATCTAAGAAGCTATAATTGTGTCTTACAGTGTAAAATCCTCAGTAATCATGTAGTTTTCAATATAGGAGAGAAATCTAGCAGCTTTACCCTGTTGTCTGATTTTGCAGAGAACAAAATGTAGAGGATACCTAAAACTTCTGGAGCTTTTCTTTTGACTGAGTGACAGAAACTTTTGGCTTTGTCTTGGAAACTTTTACTGATGTATGGGACATTACCCATAATACTGCACCACAATGTAACAATCAAGTTCCGAAAAGCAACTTAAGAGGTTTTGGAAAGTAGCTTGTGCATTCCAGGAAGGTAATGCATATGTTCTTGAAAATGCTATGTATGTGCTGCTCACACCCTCCTTCTTGCTCTCTGCTGTGCTACAGCTCCTTCCCAATAACAGAGCCTGACAAGAATGCTAAGGCTGGTTAGCAGTTTTCCTTTAATGGTTGTTGCCATTTAGCAAAGTAAAAAAGCTTAATTGACTGCACTAAGACCTTCCTCCTGGCACTAACTGGTTGTTTTGGATGGAAGCGGTACATTTCTACAGATGGCAATCTGTCTCATACTATGCTGTCACAATGTAGTGATAGTTCTAACAAATAAGTAAAAAATATAGATTCTTAAAGTAAAAGTTATTGCAGTTTAAATCATGGGATACAAATAAACTGTTTGTTCCTGGGAGTAGCCTTTGTGGCCTTTGCATTCCATGACAGTAACTTGCTAAACAGGATAATAATGCACCTTAAATTCTAGACGGCATGCCGTAGGTTCCAGAAAGTGACACGTAACTTCTGGGGAAGTAGCTGAAAAATCACATTACAATACAACCTGGATACTAATAGTAACATGTACAATCTGAAAAATAGTAACATGAAATGTACTCTAAGTTCTAAAAATTTGCAAGTTTAACAACCTTTATTTTGTTGTTGTTGTTTGTTTTTGAGAGTGATTATTATGTCTTTATCAAACCTTAAACAATACCAGCAACAAATATTGTCAGGTTTATGAAAAGAACTGTCAAAAATATCTTAATTTCTGTTGGCATGTTATGCACCAAGTAATGCTGAGTATGTGTGAAGTGGTAATTTAAGTAACTGTTTCCCAGAATCTCAGTTTCCATTAAAATACCAAAACAGCAGGTCAGAGAAATATGCTATGTTCATCTTAAGTGATGTTTGCATGTGGATAAGAGATGCAAACACAGAGGGGCTTGGTTAAAAGGGCTTGGTTTTCTAAAGGTATTTTCTTTTTCAGTCCAGAAAAACAAAGATTAAGGTGTTCAAGAACCTCATTAGCCGATGAGCAATAGAGCATTGTTTTTCTGTTTTGATTATATTGAGTGCCTTTGTCCGGTCTCCTTCTACCTGCAACACAGATGTTTTCAATGGCCAGCTCAACAGTTTCCCTCATCCGACAACTTTCTGCTTGACTGACCATAGGTTTTGATTTGTCTTAGGTGTAGGGCATGGAACAACCCTCTAGGTGGCACGATAGCTCAGTCTGACTCTAATGGTGGGATGCAGTGGGGATTCACAGCTCCAGTCTCACCTGATGAACTTGTCAAACACAGCGGCGCAGTCGGAGCTCTCTCTCAGCACCATAGTGCTGCTGTTGCGGCTCAGCAGCATCTCCTCAAACACCGAGCTCTGCAGGGAGAGCACCAGGGAGTGAGCCTGGATCACCTTCACCTCGTCAGCATTGGGCGTCTCCACACGGAGAGAAACGTCACTTCCATTCCCCTGAATCAGCAGGGCCTCCAGCCGCTGCAGCAGGCTTTGGGAGTGGCTGATGGTGTTGCCATCACTGCCTCCTTCCTGGGTGAAGTCAGCTTTCAGCAGACCTGCTTCCAGAGAGGGAAGACCAAAAAAAAATGGAGGAACTGGAGAAGTTAGCGCATGTCACACTCAGAATACAGCTCACATTCAGAGCTTGCCAACAAGTTGTCTGTGACTATTTACTGGGGCAGATAGTGGGACAGTATCATGAAAATCCATGGCATTGATCAGCCCAGCTGCACTTGCTGTGTGGATAATGAAGGATTGTGGGTCATGTTTAATTAAATCTTTGTCTCAGTGCACCACCTCCCGCAGCCTTTCCTCTGTTGGACTGCGCTGTGTCTGTAGCTGCCGGGATTTCAGAAGAGATTTTTGTTAAGAAAAACTCAGTTTCCTCTTTCTGATTCTCATACATGTTTGGCACGTCCTTCCCCAAGCGTCATGCAGACACAACGTATTGTGAACTCACCCACCGGCTGTGAGGTTCCGGTGAGTCAACCCACAGACTGCAGAAATTCTTTTTATAAATAGAGTGAAAATAAAAATCACAGAAGTCAGAGCTACTTTCAGGGCAGGAAAGTTTAACTAATTCCTTGTAGATGATTTCCCTAACATCTTTTCTAAATGTTTTTAATATGATTGCCATTATAGGATCTCTTGTGTTGGATTGTAAAAACCCAAAGTCTAATTACTCTACTTTCAGCCAAAGAAATAGGTAAAATTCCTCATTTCCCCACCACCTCTATCGCCATTTCATTTTATTTCTTATATCTCTTGAAATTCCCACTTGCAATATTTCCCAGTTTTTTCCAGTCAAACTAGTGAGCATGTATTTTTAAGTTGTGGCTTACCTGCAGCAGCCACCTCCACCTGCAGCCACATGGTCAGAAGCAACATCCCAGGATGGATGATTTCAGCCCGTTGAGCCATCTTCTGTCTTGCCTGTCCTCACCGCAGTTGGACTTCTGACTCCAGGAGCCTGGCTGTGTGAAGAACTGCACAGACATTGCTACAATAATTGATTAGTGGGTGGAAACATGCGAGAATTGATGCTACGATCAGCACGATGACTAACTTTTCTCTCCTCATCAATACTGGTTGAATGACATTGATCGTTTGATCTGATGAGGTTGATGGCTCCCAAGGAGATTTAATTCTCTAAAAGAGGGAGCAGGAAAGTTTAACTAAAAGATTCAAATTTGGTTCAAGGCCATGGAGCACAAGTAATATAAAAATGACATTAAAACTGTTCAATTGTTTATGTGCTGCAAAAGAAAAAGCTCTTTCTCCATTCAGTTTTCATAATATCTTTGAAACCACAGCAAGCAGTTGGTCTCCTGGTCAGACACAACATATGGGTGATGCAGTTCAGACAGATTAAAAGAAGCAACATTATTAACAGACTTAAAAAAACAAAACAAATAAAAGAATTTGCTCGCATACTGGAAGCTAGTGGGGAGAACTCAAGGTTAGAGAAATGTGCTCAGGTTTACTTGAGTTTAAACATCAAGGGGTGTTTTCCACTACTTCACTTTGAGCTTCTGAAGCCTGATTCTTTCTTATTTATTTTTTTTAAAGTGCATTACATAAATTGAGGGATAAGGCCATAAAAGAAACTATGACAGCCTGCAGGCAGTTTTTGGGCAGAATAGTCAAAAAAAGTTTTTGACAAAGCAACTGGAAACAATAAAGGTTTACCACCGAGATTAATTCTTTACTGTCAGGGTTTATGGTAGGGTTCCTCTAATTTCCCAAGTTTGTGATCCATATTTTCTCACCATATTGCAGGGGACTAACTGTATATCCTGCTGGTGCCTTTAAATATGAACAACATTTCTGTGTTGTTTTCATTAAAGTTGAGAAGAACCGGTCTCAACTATATTTTGATTTCAACAAGAAACTGTAACAGAGGCTGGACAGAGCACCCAGCTGGATGCCTGTTCTTTATGCCGTTATTTGTGTCAGTGTGTTCACCCAGTTCCACCGATGAGCGTGACTTCTGTCAAATGCAATTTATTCCCAGCTTCAGGCTACAAAATGCTTCATTAGAAAGGGCAGTGAGATATACAATCAATATTGTCTCAATGTCATTTTCATTCAACTCAACTCTTTTCAACAGGATGTTTATGCCCACAAACACCGTCTATGACTCATTTCTGTTGATGTTTGTCAGTGTTGAAGCCTTAACATTGATGCAAAATGTGTCTGAGTTCATATAGCTGTTCACTGATTGCTTATATCAGTGAACAGCTAAATAGACACATTTGATATCAATGTCCAATGCGTGCAGTTCATGTGCTACATTTAAACCATTCATCTTCAGGTAAACTCATTTCATTATCATTAACACAGGCAAAACTCTCGCCTCAAAAGTTGCCATGAGGACCCGTTTAGGTCCTGGGATCCCCAGCTGGTGAATTCATAATAAGTTTAATCATTATTAAAAAATATCTCTATATGTTGTCTGGCAATTTAATGAGAGAACAGTCACAGTCAGAGTGCACCAACAATCTCCCTTCTGACATTCTGCAAATTGCATTTACATATTTCTTCCAGTAGAGGGCAGTCTGATTGCGACTGGACAAGGAAAACAAAGCAAACGATTGCTTAGTATCATCCATCCATCAATTATCTATTCACCCTTGTCCCTAGTGGGGTCAGGAGTTTAGTATCTTATTCTTATTAATAGGCAATTAGGCTCCATTTAAAAGTCAGCTGATAATCAGAATGCAGTCTTTTTGTGGAGTGAATCAGTAAAAATGACTGTTTCCAAAACAGCTTCTGCTTTCTGATTTTTTTTATTCTCAGTACTCTTTCTCCTCTTTCAGAAGTTCCTGTTTTGAAGTACGTTCCTCTACCAGGGCACATGGTTTAGTCAATGCCCCACTGATTTAGTCAGCCACTCTCAGCAACTTCTTAGGACGTTTATAAAATATTTGTTTTTTTGTTGTTGCCAAGTTATCCATTTTCTCAAGAGGGAAGAAGTAAAATTATACATACAAAATAGAGCTAGGCCCTTTATAAAGAATGTGAAGAACACATTTGATTTTTAGCTGAATTACAAAAGATACATTTCAATATGAATGTGGAAAAAGGTTTTAAAATTACCTAACATGGTCCTCTCTCAAAAGTCGGGCATTTTCAAAAGTGTGTGTAGACTTTGAATTTCCGCTGTAAAGCACCAAGTGCAAAATCACCAAGAAGTTTTAATGGACAGGTTAATGTAATAAGCAGGAAATCCAAGCTGGATATGTGCATGGAAGTTTAGAGATTTCAAAACATATGAACTTTAAAATTATAATAAAAATAAAGTTGCAGCGCTTCTTTTTCTGTATTTTATTCTTTTAAAAAGGGTGTACCTGATTAAAGTGAGTGATTAACATTTGCCTTTTTGTCACAATTTCCTGCCATGATTTATAATGCTCCTCTACCCCATTCTTATGTGCTGATTAACTCATTACTCTCACCTGTGGCTCTGCTCCTGCTGGTTGCTGATTGTTCTCACCTGTCCTGCTGTCTATGTAAATTCCAGCTGTGCTCACTCTGTGTGAGTTTGGCTGTTGTTATCCTTGTCAAATGAGCACGGTCCTGATTGTGTATCTGACTTGTTATTTTCTGACTCCTGACCATTGCCTGTTCCTTGTTCACAAAGTGAGTCACTCTGATTTTGGCTCTGAACTGTACCTGTATTGGTGGACAGGTTTTGGATTTGTTCTGCACCTTTTGCTGCGCCTCTGTTATCAATTACACCAGATCCTCAAATCAAGGGCTCATGACGCCATCATTTAACTCCGCTGTGTTGATATAGAAACTTATCTAAAAGTTGCAGGAGACTGGCACAGAATGCCAGAATTTAAGGACTCTTGTCTTAGAGGATTCAAGATCCTAGTCTCGTAGATGATCTCTAGGGAAACCAGATTGCAGTCTGACCTGAAAACCGCTCCTGCAGCTGTTGCAGACCTGCTTACACTATCTTAATTATCTCGTTAAAGTCTGTTTAACCTTTTTTGGACTGTGGCATACATTTTGGATTAAAAAACTACAAAATTTGTTACATTGGGATATCATCTAGCAGTAGTCCTAGACACACTGTACAGTATGCTAGTTGTTACCACATACATATTAATCTGTCTGCTATTACTCTGCTGTCATGTGCCATTATTAATTGAGTTCCTGAGCTTAATTGTTTTATCCACATTGTAGTTTAAATTTGTCTGTAATTACATGGACTGCAGGCACAATGTTAACAGTGAGGTCTTTTTTTGCTTTACAGCAAAAGGTTAACAGCATATTTAAATTAAAGAAATAATGTGAAAGTCTGATGGAGTCACTGCTCTAGTATGACTCCTAAAAAATGCAGAAATGTGCCTCTTAAAAAAAAGAAAATCTGACAAATTGAAGTTAGAAAACTACATTCATATATTCTTTAGAAAATCAAATATAGTGTAAAAACCATATACAGATAGTTTTCCAGTACTTACAGGTTTCTTCTGTTTTTGCATTTTTCTCAGCTTAGATGTTTTAACATCAAAAGTACTTGAGTGTCTAAATTAGCAGAAACAACTGATGAAAACCTGCTCCCATATGGACTTGGTATTTTCCCCATCATCATTCATTAACTCTGATTAACTAGAGAATTTGGAAAGTGTAAAAGACAACTTAAATCAAGATTTCAAAGTGGCCTAGTCAAAGTCCAGTGGGATGAATTAAAAGGGAGGAAGAAGAATGGGCCGAAATTCTTTGGGGTAGATATTTTTATAGAAAACTTACTTTCCTTTTGTTGTGTTCTCTTAGAAAATTAAATCATTATTTGAAAACCACACTTTTTATTTAATTATATTGTCTTTGTTTGATGCCATACGTTGTTTGATAAGCTAAAAGACCGTTAAACTCTAAAAGGATGGAAACACAGTATTAAAGCATTGCATAAGATTATAGATGCACCAATCAATTGGTTCTGATGGGCAATCAGGCACTAAAATTCTAAAAGAAAAAAAATAATTAAATGTTTTAAAGCTATTACTCAAACTATTCTCAGTGTATACACAAGTCAACAGAGAAGCAAAAAGAAAAGAAATCCCTAAAGCGGCACACAGTTTTTCTGCAGGACTGTGAAGATAAATAAAAACCAGGAGTAAAACATAAATATATGCAAGACATTTTCACTGCAATTGGTTTGCCAAACACAGAGCAAGCAGTCAAAGTGAGTGTCTGATTTGAGGTAATTTGTTTGTCTGTATTGCTGTTCAGGTTACAGACCAAGTATCTTGTTGCAGGATGGCTGCACACAGGGACAGTTTAGAGATGAGGCTATGGCAGACGTCCAGACTCAGGGTGACCCGTGAGACGAGCTCGGCTGCAGCATCACTTCATCTCACTCAGTTGCTTCTTTGAGCTCTGCTTTCTGTTTTTTTTTTTTGTTGTTTTTTTCAGTTCTCTAACAGCTGCATCTCTTTCACAGCTTAATGCCGGTAAAGGCTTGATGTAAAATTAGCTGCAGACAGACAAAGGGAGGGAATTCTGACATTACCAATCTTACATCCTTGAACACAGCCTTCTGATGATTAAAGATCTAAAATAAATTAGACTCTGATCTGCTGAAAATGGTTTGGCATTTAAGGATTTATCAAAGTACCGTGGATCACGGTTAAATAACAAGCCATTAATCAGGCAAATTAAAAAAAAGTAATTACAGAAGCAGTACCTGGAAAAGCTACATTTAAAGCTCGATAATTTCCTGTCATTTTGCTTCTAAAAAGCCAGACTTTCTGTGTTTTTTCAATGGCTCTGCTGCCTTTCTAAAGCTCATCAAGTTTTTTTCTTCAAACTTTGGTTTCTTTTTTCACCTAGATGAAACCAGATATAGATCTAATGGGTTTTGTTGTTTTTTAAGCTTTTCTGAGTTATTTGTAGAGATTAATTTTCATGTGTGTTTAAAGCAGACAGAGCAACTGAGAGCTGAGTGTGTGCCTCAGTGGTTTAGACGCAGCAGTGAAACGAAGCGTAGAAGCAGAGATCTGGGACTGCACTTGGAGGAAAAATGGAGCTTAGGATTAACGTTGGGAAAAATAAGACTCACGGACAGAAAATGATGAAAACCAAAAAAAGCATAATAATAATGACTGAAGCAGAAGCTAGAATTTGACTGAGTCCAGCTCGTCTGCCTCTAGGCCAACTGTAAAATATCAGATTCTGCAACTTTAATTAGGACATACACTCTTGAGTCTACTTTATATGCATAAACAATATAGAAAATGTTTTTGTTAGTCTAAAAACAGAACCTACACAGCAGTGTTTACAAGACATTCCCAACCCAGATGTATGCATTTGGTCACAAATGAATTAGAAGTTGTTGCTGCGAGGTTAGAGGGAGTCTCTCTCCTCTTTGAGTAATCTGACACTTAGCTTTAACTGAAACAGATTTTCACTGAACTTATCTACTACCACCTGACAAACTGTAAAATGCAGTTTGATTTCCAGCAATTACATAGTATTCAAGCCTTAATTTTCAGGCAACTAGAAAATGTGAATAATTTTGGTTATTCCAACTGCGCAACAGCCAGAAGGTTTGTCAGAAAGTGAGAATGTGAAGTTATGGGCTTTTCTTTTTACTACATTATACAGAAAGAGCCCAAATTATTCAGATTTAAAATAATTTTTCAATTAATTTTATTTCATAATAAGATTTACCGATATAGCTCCATTTTTTTGTTTGTTTTTGTTGATTATCTGAGAATGGGTATGTTGTCAATGCAAATCACTTTTTGGAAATTAAAAACAATAATTCCCATCATCCTTAAAGCACTGGCCCTACGGTGAATCTTGGTGGTAGCAGCATTATGTTGTGAAGCTGTTGGCTAGAGATTAGCTTATACCTTTGTCTCTGGCAACACCACTGGCCTGACACTTCTGCTCTGTTTTTATTTAAAGACAGTGGTCTGGATGAGTGAGGTGTTGAAAAGTGAGATCATTTTCAACACTGATGGGAAATGAACCACCTTTAGTCAAACTTTGCAAATGCATTATACAGAGGAAATCCTAGTCTTAGATGTTGCATTCTTTCTTGTTGTTGTTGTTGTTGTTCTTATCTATAAAAGGAGAGGAACATGTATTCCTTTTCCTCCTTCTGATTGGCAAAGATTTGTGTCTGTGCATTATCGTCTGCTGCATGCTTTATTATTGGGCTGACCGACTCCTGCTGCAGGGCAAGATCACGTCTATAATAGTGTATGTCAGATAAACACACATTGATATGTGACTGTAGGGCGAGGGTCAGCCATGTTGGCTCAAAGCGAGCTCTCACAGAGATTAGGTTTTTAAAAGGTTTCTCAGCACACTTTGGATGAATTAGGCGTTCAGATCTGCTTGTTTGACGCTCTGTTTGCGTTGGAGCTCTGCTATCGTCAACAATTTGCAGCCCTGAGACGTGCTTCCTTAAAGAGTTTAGTTAAATTAAGGAGACATTTGTCTTGCTCAGAACAACAACTCAGCTCCCAGATCTACTGATGGTGCCGATTTCCTACCATGTAATTGTGTTAGCTTCAAATGCTGCAAAGAATACGTGAGAGAAATTAGAAAGCTGCTGCAGGCTGTCGCTCCCAGAGGACATTACACACCACTGTCTTCCAGTTTCAGGGTAAATAACATGTTTTTATGTTTGTGCATGTTGCATTTTAAATATGAATTCATTTACTTCATTTATGTACAAACATTTTCGTATATACTAGAGCTTAAATCCAAATGTATCTGATTTTCATTTATTGCAGGTATTCATCAGTCTGTTTCAGGGTTTTACATGTTCGATGTCTGATTACTTTTATTATACCCCTATCTGACGTACTGAAATCATTTATGTGATATCTAACATTTTCATTTACTTTTACCTCCATATTTTGCCTATTTTTATTTTGTGTAATAAATGCTTCAAAGCCAGAAAAGAACAACTCCAAGCTCAGACTTCCTCTGATTTAATGCAGCTCCTCACTGAGCATGAAGCTTGAATGCCCCAGGAGCTTTAGGTCTTAAGATCCCCGGTGGTTAGATTGTTTTGTTGTTTGATTTCATTCTAGTTTCGTTATTATTTGTTACTTTCTTTGGATGGTGAAATCTGTCTTGTTCCTGTTTTACTTTGTTTCAGTTCTTCATATTGTTTCTAGTTATGTTGATTTCTTATAGTTATTCTGCGTTATCATAGTTTTACTGTTTTGTTTTTTTTTAGTTCAGTTATTCTTTAGTGTTAGAATTATTTATTGTTCCTCTTTGTACTCTTCCTCGACCCTGTGCCACTTTCTCTCTCCCTCTCCTCTGTCTGCCTCCTCCCTCAACTCTTGTTCAGCATTTAAGCCTCTCATTCTCACTCACTCCCTGCTGGATCCTCATGTCTCCTCCCATCTTTTGTTTATTCTCCAAAGTTTCTTTGTAGTTTCCCTGATTTGTCATTGTTTCTCCTGGCTTTTTTTTTTTTTTTCTGGTTTATTTTTGTTGGGCTTTGGATTTCTGTGTTTTTTTAATGTTTGCCTTTTCAGTAATTTTTCATTAAATATCTCAAAATCACCTGCTGCCTTCCACTCTGCTTTTGGACCCACTTTAAAAACATACAACATGACATTATTCTCACACCAAAATAACAGAAAGTCTCGTTGCATCTTCTTGACAGATGCAATTGGGATTTAGCTATTCAGCTGAAATATTTCTAAAATCTCAGCTTTCCAATGACAGTGGACATTAGCGATGTAACGTGATGTATTTAATGTGTTCCAGGTTTTGATGTAATATAAACCTGAGCTGAAGGAGCTGACTCCTGTTTGGTTCCTTTCTCCTGACACTAGACAGGAAACCATGTACCATGTATCACCTCAGACAGTTAGGAGAGCTATCTGGATCTTTTACTGTAGATATCTTAATTCTTTTCTCTGAAACATATCAACATATCTTTTTCCTCTGACATCTTTGATTCTGCCTTTCTTGAAAAGCCATCCAAATGTGCCCACAGGTGATTCTCATGTTAAGAAAAGTAAAATGAGATTTTCTAAAAATTGTATAAATTTAAATTATGAAGCACAACTGAATTAGGTATTGTCAGAAACATAGATGTCAAAATTTTACAGAATTTGTTTTCTAATTGTAAGGCTTCTAAGTGATATAGTTCTAACTGATTGTATGTAAATTGTATAGTGTTTAGACTGGAAGAAACAATACTGAGGTTCAACATGCAATAAACCACAATATACCAAAAACATCAGGTTACCTATTCATTTACTTGATAATATTTTCCTATAATGATGGAATCACCTCTCCAGTTTATGATAAATTTATTTTGAGGTATCGGACAGTTTACCTTTGTTTCTTTCTTTCTTTTAGCATAATTTTTAGTTCAAAGAATTGTTTTAGATTTAAAGATTTCACTGATATTTTTGCACCAAATGTAACAGAATCCTTTCTATTATTTTGCCCAAAATAAAACTTTGTGCTTGTGATAATGATGTCGATTTGATATGAAGCAGGATGAGAAGAACAGAGGAAGAAGTTCTCTATTAAATTGATGCTGTACTGCATCAAAATAAACAAAAACTGATAAAGGAAAAAATCCTAAATAAGACAGTAACACTGACTGTAAACATCAGAAAAAAGAAACAACATAATAAGTAAACATCTTTTGCTCTGCTCAGAGTAAAAGATGAGCCACCAGCTCTACTCGTCACCCTGATACACCCAGATGACTTTAATGCTGCCAATTGAATTCAATTACTTTATTGTGCATTTAACATTTATTTTAGCAAACTGATGTTTCTATGTTTGTATGGTAAGCTGCTGGGGTTTTTACCGGTCACTAAATGAAGTTTTCTAAAGGTTACCATTTCATTTTGAAGTTTTGGATTTTTGTGGCTCCTGTAACTAATCGCTTCTGCCTTAGAAACAAAACAGATTTTACTGACTGATTAAATAAATGACCAAATAAACACATTTGGAGAAGGACACTGATGACTCCGCTCAGTCTAATTGGTTATACACTGCTGGTGCAAATGGAAATAATGACACTGAACTCATCTTCTAGCCTCCTACATCGGACTGCAGGGAGGAAAATGTGTGGAGGTGGAGAGGAACTGACCTTGAGAAATGTATGATAATATTAAAATAAAATGTAAAATAACCTGCTCTTAAAAATATCAGTTCCCATCGAGTGAAATGTAAAGATCCAAAAACAGAAGTAAGACTGAACTGAGATTTTCTTTCTCCCCCTGACATCAATAATGCAATTATTCAACTTAACTTGATTCTGACATGGAGTTGCCTTACAAATCTGCTGTTATATACAGTTATGAGTCAGAACAGCTTAAAATAAGTCAGCTTGAATAGAAAAGAATAATCTGATATTAGGATAAATAAATAAAAGCAGGAAAAGTGTTTTGAAATTAGAGAGAAAAGACATCTGGCCATATGAATATTTAATGTCAGCTTAAACAATGCTGAAAATTATTTTTAAAAAAACAACAAAAAAAACCCATCTTTTCTGTAAAATGCAATTAAAAGGTTTGTATGAGGAAGAAATTAAGATACTCCTATAAATATTCTCCATTTAAAACAGCTGGCATTGCACATATACGTCATTTGAAGGAGGCCTTGTTTATACCACAGACATTTAATTTGGTCTGTTGATGTGGTTAATGAACACAGTGGTAAGATTCACAAAGTTGTTTGAGGCCCTGAGACAGAATTTTGCAGCAGATTAGAAGTTTATAAGGGTTTAAAAAAAAAAAAAAAAAAAATTGCAATTTCAGTACACAGAAGAGATTGATTCAAAACAGCCAACCTGCCCAGGTTTAATTATCCAAGCAAGTTCATCCACAAACCATAGGATCCTACAAAAGTCTCCATAAATCCTGAAAAGTCATATTTTAGGGTAGATAGAAGAAAAAATCAAGTGGGGAAATGGCTCGTTTGTATTGCTTTTTTTTTTTTCCCTTAAGAATCATGATTAATCAGAATTCAAATAAGAAAAAAGAGACATGGAAAGCATACCATCTCAAATTACTGCTGGTCAGACCTCCGGATTTTCTCAGCAGTGTTATATAATTCAGCTGAATGAGGTTGGTATATAATTTACAATTTGGCTGCAGAGTTAGTCTGAAAGCTCTGACTTTATTTATCTTGTTGTTTTTCCAGCATGAAAACACTTCAGACTAAATCCCCATTAGATCCATGAGCATGAAAAATGATCACTTTATATCCCCTGTCAGGCTCAGTGTGGTTTCCCTTCATTTTCTCCACTCCATCTGATCTGTTCCTTCCTTCTTCACACATCAGTCTCCTCCTCCCACCCTCGCTCCTCTTTTGCCTCATTGCTCCCCTCTCCCTCAGTTTAGTTGTTGCAGCAATGTACCGGCTGGCTGGACTCCTCAGCTCCTCCTCCTCATCTTCCTCTGTGTCTCCTTACTGGTCATCCAGCAGGGACTCTGAAGGAGCGTTTGGGGGGGAGCGAAGCTAAAGTGCTGTGATCCAGGAGGAGAGAAACACCCTGAAAACTGGATCTGAAGGTAAGATAGCAGATTGGGAACTTGTGCTAATAAATGTTAAAAGTATTCATTTTTAAGTGCAATCAAGGCTTTTACACTTAAATGATTTTCTGGATTGGGAGAAATTTTTGAATCATAAGTTTCTCAAGAAAGCAGGTCTGCGTTTTCTCAGTTTTATAAGTTGACTTGAACTAGTTCCTTGTTATTTTTTTTTTTTCCTGAAACCCATTCATCATCATATCTGGTGTCAGGAAGTACTTCTGGATTCACTCTTCTTCTGCGCTCCAACCGCAGGTCAGAATTTTGGCATCCAACTCAGTAACCAATTTGCACATTTTTTTTCCCACTGTCATTTGTCGGCAGCTCATTTTCTCAGGACTTCTTCTTCTTGTTCTTCTCCCCATAATAGGCCTACATATAAAAAAAATTCACTTTCCTCCAAAACACTTAAAGACATGAGCCCTGTTGTCATGTTAAACACCAGCTGCTGTGCAGTTAGGCTGTGAGCACACAATGTCTTAAAGCACTGTTGTTTCAGGTGATGAATAATTGAGAGACATGCAGGCAGAGTTTGGTTCACCATCCTGGGCTCCGAACCCCCCGCAGAGCCACGTCCTGCAGCCTCCAGCTGCATCTCGAGAATAACTTTTCTGCCAGTAAGGACCATCCCACTGATCTGATGGAGCTCGTCTGTTCAAACACTCATCTGCTGAGACTTTGAGTTGTTTTATTGCCTGTGCAACACATCTAGCTGCCTGAAGGATGATATAATAAAACATACCTGGAGTGAGAACAGTCGTTCTCTCCTTCCAGAATCCACAGCACTCTCGGGAATGAAGGTGTCAGGAAATCGCTTGAGATAAAGGAGATTTTCTCTGGTCTGCAGGATGTCTACAGGATTATTGATCACCACGAGATGTTTGCAGGTCTTTTGTCTCACTTTTCGCCAGCAGCCTCACGACCTTCTCATTCATGGTGATCATCTTTCTCATTTCTGGTCCTGAGCCGAGGCACGTGAGGAAACAGATCAGGTGTCTTCACAGGCTGAGCCTTAGTAAAAGTCTTCAAATTAAGCTCCAAATGTAGAGAAAGTCTTGTATTTATAAACTCTGCTGGGACACTTGCACACAATGAGATGTAAATATTACAAAATGTATTTTTTTAATGAGTGATAGGACTCTTAGATAAAATGATAAAAAGTAATATTTTAGACAGATCTTTAGCGATTCCAGTTTGCCATATTTTTTTATGTTACGACTATTAACTTTAAAAACTTTTTCCCATAAATACAATCTTGTGCAGTCCACAAATACTCGCCACATTTGGTCACTATTATACTCTAATATTTCTCTCTAAAAGTGTGTTTTCTGGGTCATCACTGTCATTGACCTAAGTTTTTGTCTCTGTTTTGCTCACATCATAGACTTTACATGTCATTCATTGTTTCTACTTTTCTGTCTTTCTCCTGGAGTTGGCTGAGCAACCATTACCTTATTCCCTCTCTTCCAGGTTATCCACTTAGCTCTGTCTTTCTCACTTTCACCCTGTCTCACTCCAGTATAAAACACCCGACAGAGCTATTCCTGTCTCTAACTATATGTATTTTTTGCTCTTTATGGTATAGCTTTTACTACTTACTCAACTCTTCATGTTCAGCTGTAGTTATCTAGTAAACGAAGTTACTACAGGAGCTTCTGCTGCAATTAACACTTTAAGTTTTCTTATTATAGAAAATACTCCTCGACCAGTCCGTCAAAGTTTTATTATGTGTACTTTGTCTACTCAAACCTCCATTTGGTTACTGCAGATGGATTCTGGTACTACTGGACAATTGCTACAAGCTGATGATGCCATGCAATCACCTTTCCACTGTTGTCACATGCTCATTAAGGAGGAGGGATAGCTGTAGAGTCAGTGACTACATACAGTCAACTTGGATTCTGTAACAACTGCCAGAGTAAGACTGAGCCTCACTGCACTTTATATCTAAAATCAAACTGGAATTAATATAATTGGTCTTGACTCTGTCTATATTATTGGATTGAAATGACCTGAAACAGAAATTTCAGGAGATGTTTAGAGGGTCCTGGATCATTTTCCTTCCACTTCCCAATTACGATTAGTAGTCTGGGGTTTTAATGTGACAAAATGTGGAGAAATGTAAACAGCACAAATTTGTTTGCAAAGCAGTGTACAAAATAATAAATAAATAGGAAGGACATTTAGTCAACTTCTGCAGCAGACATGCTGTATAATATAATTTGATCCATTTTGATTATTTAAAAAAATAAAAACTTAAATGACTTTGTTTTTACTGTTGAGATAGCAGGCAGAAAGATTACTATTTTAAATGTGAGTAAAAAAATCTGGGATGTCATGCAGGACTGCAGATGTCACACGCTGTTGGTAAGACTGTGGCACCTTGTGTCACACAATGCAGGAATAATGTATCCCTGCAAACACACACTCCACCTCCTGCGGGAGACGTGAGTGCCTATTAATACAGGACAGGACATTTTATCTCATGCTATTTGATAAAGAAAGGAGAAATGGGAGAAGGTTTTTATCGATAAACAAACTGCCTAAAAAAAGCAAGAAACTGGAATGAGTCTAATCTCTTGTTTCCTCCAAAAGTTCAGGGATATGGGAGCTATTTCTGGTCTTGGATTGAAGTCTCTGTGAGAGTTCAGTCTTGACAAAACAGTAACCGAAAGTCATGTTCTGGAGCTTTGGACATATGAATGTTACAAAATGTCTCAGCGTGTCTTTGTCCCTTCCTCCTGACCTTGCAGATGCTCCTCTGTTCAGTCTCTTAAAGCCATATAGACATTATTTTTGCATGACAAAAAAGCTTGAAAGAAACCAATCCTCATTTTACTTTTTTTTTTTTCCTTTAAATAACATAGGAAGATCACAATATGATAATGATTTTATTTTATAATGTGAATCAGTACTGAAGAGCTTCATGTTTATCTTCATCTTTTACGTTTGCTTGAAGGTTGCAGACAGTAACTGGCTAAATCGAACATTCACAAATGTCCAAATTCATTCAAAATAGAATGCATTAAAATCTTGTCCATAACGTCTGTCTCTAAAAGCCCGTTCCAGTTGCCGTTACCAAGTGATTTCATCTGGTAGAGCGTGTCATAGTGCCAAAAGTAGTGAGGCGACTGCCTTCACACATGAACTTTAATGACATCATAGTTTTGATTAAAAAATTATTAAAGCTACAATAAGTTTAAATCTTCCAGGAAGTCTTTTATATATGGTTTAGGAATCTGTTAACTAGGATTTTTGAACATCCTTCAGAAATGCATTTGTGAGCTCAGACAATGATGTTGGCCGATAAGACCTGGCCCACAGTTTCCTCTCTAATTCACCCAAAATATGTCCTATAACTTTGATGTCAGGACTGTGTACATTTAAGTCAAGTTCTTCCACACCATGCTTGCTACCTGTGTCTTTATGGCTGTTTCTTTGTGTACTGGTAAATGAGTGCATTGACTGACACTGTTTATATGTGTGTTTCAATACCACTTACTGAGTGGTATTGAAACAGGAAATGGGCAACCCTGCAACCTTTCCATCAAATGGTAAGGTTGCTTGGGGCTGAAATGTTGCACCGCACAAAAAATTTTCCTCCACCAAGCTGCACACATATTGCAAAAAAAAAAAAAAAAGAAGGAAATTTCACAAAAACGCCAAGCCAAATGTAATTACCAAAGCTTTACCAAATTACTAATATAATAATAATCCATAGGCATTCAGTGCCACACAGATAATGAGTAGATGTAAGTGGACAAAGTTAACACTGAATTTTAACTTAGTGTGTTTCATTACTTTTTTAAGGGTAATTAAAAAGGTTTTTGATTATCCTTTTAAATTTTTGCTCAATTAGCAGAATTTGATAAAACTTTGAAATTTCCCCTGTGAGCTAGCAGATGGCAAAACCTTTCACAGTGACAATAAAATGAGATACAAAAAATAAACATCTTTCAGTTAGTAAGTCTTTCTGCACATATTTGAAGCTTTGGCGTGATGCAGTCAGAAAAAGAAGAGTTAGATGCAGGAAATTATAACAAAATCATTCCTGTTTTGTGTGACATCTTAAAGTTAACTGGAACTCTGTCAAGGCTTAGCAAAATTGTTTTAGTTTTAAAATGTCTCATAGTGAGTTTGGAGAATCATTAAAGGTGAAACAGTTAAGAAACCTTAGCTTTTGAGGAAATATGGAGCATCAGTGCCTGGGAACAGGAACTTTTTGGAGCTGAAAAGCCAACAGGCAAATGTGGATCGATTCAGAGTTAAAGATCAGTGGTTCTACTGCAGAATGCCAGCAGATCACGAGGAACTCATTTCAGAAGGACATGAAGCTGCCTTGTTCCTGCTGACCTGTTCTCTTCATATGACATGAATAACATTAATCTTCATAACTGCAGATTGGTTCAGGCCTTTCTGCTGGTGCTAAGATGAAATAAAGCAGCCATCCACAAAGCAATTCGATGCCCCTCAGTGTTGTTATCAAATTACCTCTAAAGGCACTAAACGTGCCAGTCATCCAGTGCTTGTGAAGGGTTTTGGCACATGAACAACCTTTACAATGGCTTTAATTAAAGACGACAAACTGCTTGTAGTGGTGATTGCCCTGGTTGTATCAGGGGAGATGGCATGAATGAGTTGACTTTAAAGTGCTGTTTATACTTGCTGTGTATCCGCACATGGCTAAGAGATAATACAGTCCAAATGTGGTGACATGGATGAATGAAGAAAATTAGGAGAGCACGTCCTGGATTGGCTGATGAAGAAAGGGTGAACAACACTCAGGTGAAAAGGTCAAACTGGCAAGACAGCGGTATACATTGAGAAACACCAGGTTAATAGGGTCAATGAGTCAGCCCCATCTGTTGTTGTGGACCTGCAGTTTAATTGAATGAGTGCATTGACTGACACTGTTTTTATGTGAGACTGTTTGGCTGTGCAAACAGTGTTTCTCTGAGATCTTCCAGAAATTTCATCAGCACAAAACAGCATTTCATCAACAATATTTGTAATTTTCTAAGTGAAATACATGACAGACTTCCACTGTAATGTTTGCACTTTTTACAGCTAAGACCAAAATTATTCATGCCCCTGGCAGGTGTAGATTTCTAATTATTGCTCATGCTTGTTATAGGTTGCATGTGTGTGTTTGTGCATGGTTGTTTGTCTTGTGTGTTTCTGTGTTGCCATGTGTAAGACTGATGACCTATCCTGTAAAGAAAGTCAGCATCTCAAAGTGACTAAGTGAAAGCACTAATATGGGTTTTAAAGGCTCCCTTTGTGGCTCAGAATAGCAACAGAAGAAGTGAAAAGGGAAAGGGAAAGCAGGACAGCAACTTCAGTATGGTTTTAGAGTGCCTTTGTTTTTTATATGCGCTAATGAGTCGGTTACACTTTGACACTTTACCTCAAAAATGATGACAGCAGATGTTTTTCATGCATTACTACTACAATGATTTTCCAATAAATCCTGTTACAAGGACTTCTTAGAGAATCTATGATCTATACTTCTATTTTATGCTGTTTATTTAAACACTTCAACTGATTTTTCTTTGACCTGTATTGTTTTGTTTTGTTTTGTTCTTCAGAAGAAGCACAAAGGCCATGATCGACTGGCCTAATGTGACAGCGTCCAGCTACGAGGAGCTGGGCCTAAAACCTGAGGAGCTGCAGAGATCCAAATGTGTCCTTGGCTTCATTCCGGTCATTTACTACAGTGTTCTGCTTTGTGTGGGAGTACCAGGTATACTGTTTGTCTAAGTCACAGTTTGTATGTAAATTAAAGGCATAACTAGAGAATGAATAGAAAAGTGAATTAGTGGCACATTACTGGTGCAAATGGGTCAAATAGATAATATACTGGTCATATGATGTGTGCCCCAACATAAGAATATATAAAATATATAAATTCATGAATAAAACCAACCACTGTTAGATTTCTTTTTTTTTCTGCATCACTTATACCAGCCCATGGTGTTCACTAGAAGCACATGACAGATGTGCTTTAGTCATTGTTTCTTCCTTTGTAAAACCCATTTTTTGGTATCAATCTGAAGGAGATTTGCAGTAATCCTAAAAACAGGCAGAGGTATCAGTGACCACTGAGTTCACTTTACTAATTGTTCTCAAAGGTAAGTAAATCTACAGTCAAGACAAGGGTTTGACTTTTAGCCAATGAGACGAAAAGTCCCTCTTTTGAAAATGAGAAATGAAGTTGAAAAATAAATCTGATTGTAGCTGAAATTCACAAATACTTGAAGCTTCCCTAAAAACAATTAGAGCTGTTCCACTGTGCATTAATATGCACAGAGGAGCCATCTGCCATACAAGGCTTCTTATCACCAGCCTTGTGTCAAGTAGTTGCACTAAGGTATTTCACCATGCTGCATTTTCTTTTGAATGTTTTAGATACGCTCTACCAGAAATCCACAAACAAGTACCTTTCCAGAGAATAATATGAAGTTTCATTCCACAAAATCCATGACTAGGTGATATTAAATGAAATGCAAGCATGCCAGTAATTCTTTACAATGAACTGAAACAATGCAAAAGGAGTATTTCTTGTGAAAAGAAACTTGACTAAAGCATGTGAGACACCAGGCCAAGAGGGCTGTAGTTGGACACCCTCGCTTTGTGGCTGAAATGATGACATTCCTGCTTCTGTCTTTGTTTGATGTTTCAGTAAACATCCTCACAGCAGTGGCCCTGTGCAGACTGGCATGCCGCACCAAGAAACCTCTGTACTACTACCTCTTAGCAGTGACAGGCTCAGATATTCTTTCCCAGCTCTTCATCATCTTTGTTGGATTCCTGCTGGAGACGGCTGTTTTTCACCGCGACGTCCCTACCGTCCTGCTGCACGTAGTCAGTGCTGCAGAGTTTGCTGCCAACCACGCCTCCATCTGGTCCACCATACCCCTTACTGTGGACCGGTATGTGGCGCTGTGCCACCCCTTGCTTCACCGACAGATCAGCTATCCGGCACGGGCCAGGAAGATCATTGCAGCAGTGCTGGTATTGTCGCTTATGTCGGGCATACCTTTCTTCTGGTGGTCAGACGTGTGGAGAGACAGCCACCTTCCCACAGTGCTGGACACAGTCCTCATATGGACACATGTTACCATCATCTACTTCCTGCCATGCAGCATCTTCTTGGTGCTGAACTCTTTAATAATCTGCAAGCTGAGGATAAGGCAGAGGCAGCAGCCCTGCCAAGAGGAGCGTGGGCCTCCACGCCGTCTAGGAAAAACCACGGCCATGCTGCTGGCGCTCACCTCTGTATTCTCGGTTCTGTGGGCTCCTCGGACTGTTGTAGTCATCTACCACCTGTATGTTTCCTCTATTCACCAGAATTGGCGTGTCCACTTGGCCTACGACCTGTCCAATATGCTGGCCATGCTCAACACGGCTGTCAACTTTTTCCTTTACTGTTTCGTCAGCAGACCTTTCCGCAGCGTCGTGCGGGATATTGTGCTGCTCAGAGGAGGGCCACTGCACCCTCGCCGGCCTCTGCCCCAGCAGCAGGCCCACAACAACGCCTCCAACTCATCTCTCTACAGTGGGAACAACAAACGCTCGCAGAGAGACTCCACCCCCTTGTCACCTCGTAGAAACAGAAAGCCCTCGTGACCTGGTGTTTCCCCCCATTAATCCAAAACACCCGTCGTCCCACGGTCCCGGTGCACATCAGACCCCTGGGACCAGCACTGCGTTCCAGTCACAACCATGGACAGTTGCCAGTCAGCCCTGGAGCTCTCTCCCAGGGCTCCAAACGATCTGAACTTCCATGGTTTTTTTGTCTTCTTTGACCTGGAGTTGTTTGTTTTAGTAAATCAAGCAAAATGACTGTTTATTTATCTTTGCAACAAAGAATTTGACAACATTAAAGTGGGTATTTTTTTTCTTTTCCATATTTGGTAGAAATTTTACATGTTTTTCAATCTGCTAGTCGTCAAGGGTAGGAAAATAATAGAATAAATCACATGCTTGCCGCTAAATGTAAAAAATTAGTCTGCTGTGTCGCTACAGTTGTTACGCAAGTCTAGAAAATAAAAAAAAAAAGAAAGGAGTTTGAAATGTGACCGGTTCATTTGTACGCAGATTTTAAGCCAGTCGAGCAAAGAAACACAGCACGCTCTCAGGAACAAAATCTGCTTCTGTTTGAATTACGAGTAGATTTTCTGTGAAATGAAATGAAAAGCTGTACACAAGACAGGAGTGAAGACCTGCTCCGTAAACAAGACTCAATCTGTGGTGACATCAACCAACACGACTTCCCCTCTGCCGAAGCAAAGTACAGATTGGCCGTGGATGTGTGCACAAACACAAACACATGGAGAAGACGGTGCAGCTTTTCATGCATGCATGATCATGTACACGCATAGCCAGCTAGTACATTTCCACTTTCACCAAAGCACTGAATCAGTGAAGCCTCATGAAAGCTGCATCAGTTATAACTGTATTTAAACTTACTTCCTGAAACTGTACAAGTTATGGTTTAATGCCACACCTGATTTTTCAAGTGGCTAATTGTATATAGTATGTTTTTTTATTATTCATGCAGTACAGAAGTAAATGTTGGATGTTTTCTTCTGCAAGTCATTTTACATTAAATTTTTATTTCTAAATAAACTGAAAATGTTTTTTATTGCCTTCTTGAATGATAAACTGATGTTGCAGTTCGTAAAATCACACATTTCCTTACCATAAAAATAAAGCCAGTACCCAAGCAGACTTTATTTTTCTCTAAAGATTGGAATCATTCTAATGGCCTTTATTGACAGTTACCAGACTGAAATGGGCAGAGATGGAGGAGGGAGGAAGACGTGCATCAAATGTTTCAAGGTCGGCAGTTGAACCCAAGATGGCCGCTTTGATCACTGTAGCATTGCACCACTCAGTCCCCCCAATTAGATATTTTTAAGGTTTTGATGTTGTCTTTACTTGTGTCACAGACAATGAATAGTCCATAATCCCAGTGTATCAATCGAAGATTCTTCAAAGAAAACAGCTTTGCACAAGTAGCTGTGCAAAGCTACTTGCAAAGTAAATACAAGTCAAAAGAGACTTGTATTTACTATAGAAATTCAGTATATCCCTAATATTTTTCTTAGACAAAAGTGCTTTTGACAAGCAAGCGCCTTCACCTCCCTGTCCAATGAAATGCCCTTCTCTGCTACTCCAGTGTAACAGCACCAGTAATTAGCAAACACCTAGTAGAACGACACATCTGCTGAGCTTATCATTCAAAGTACTTCTCAGTCCAACAATCCTAAGAATGATTATTAAAAGCATTATGAGAAGAACTGTTTTGATAATGTGCTAAAGGCAGAGTTTCAGAAAGAGTAGGAGCTTCTTAAAAAGACAGAGGTCTAATTTCAAGGCATCAATTTACAAAGTCAAATCAGTTGATACATTCAAGATTTTTATAACAATATAATATAATTTATAAAAAATAATATAAATATAACATTATATTAACAATTATATAATATAAATAACTTCTAACATAATTTTCTGCTTGTGCTGTCAAATGGCATTATGTGCTGGAAAATACATAATACCACTTTTTTAATACTGAAAAGATTGTGGATTTTTTTGTATGTTTGGTTAGATTGTTTGTATTGCAGTCAAAGCAATGGCAGATTGAAGTGTGCATAGCAGGCGAGCTGGCAGGAGCGCTGCCAACCCTGTGCCAGATAATTAGGTCTAGCCCTGGCAAGATCCCTGCATGGTTGGTCCAAGTTCAAATTCTCTGAACACCAGTCCACAGTGGTAAACACAACACAGATTAGCTGCCACATCTGCTGCCAAGCTACTCTAATTTTTTATACCTGCTCCTTGAATTTCCATCAAGTAAGTAATAGTTTAGTAGCATCATGTGACTACATGATTTTTTCAGCTGACTACATGGAATATACTTAGTTTTTTGTGTTTTTTTCTAGGTGGTGTTTGAACTTATTATATTTGCCAATTCCAGGATTCAGACTCAAACTGTTCAAATGAGTGACTCGATAAGAATGAGACATTGTTTTTGGGTTCCTGATGAATCTTCCAGGCCTTGCTGGAGAAGACTTCACACAGCTGTTTAACGTGTGCATTTTCAACAACATTCAGCTCTGAATGGGTATAAATGTTGTGACATGACTTAAATTTTCTGCAATGAATTGTGATAATCAAAGCTGTTGGTCTAAATATTAAACGTGTATCTTTTTTGATAAGTTATATACACTTTAAATTTCTTCCTCCCACACACTCATATCTGAAGTTCCCAGTGTAAACCGTCTGCTCCATCATTGTGTTTACAGTGGCAGTATAAGACATAGTGCTCATTCCTGATGTCAGGCTCATGTGGCCTTAGACTTCGTGCACAGATGATGATGTGAACCTTTTCTTTGAAGCGATCTCCTGCTGCCCAGTGACAACAGAGGAAGGGAAGGAAGAGGGCATGTAATGACAGAAAGTCAATGCCTATGGGGACAACGGGGAATGAAGAATGAGGTGTCTAAACAGGCTTTGGTTTGTTAAATCAGAGTCAGGCTGCAGAGAGTTCAGGTGGAAGATGCTGTGGGGGTATATGCTAAACCCCTGCGGCATATAAACCCTGTGGTGGCTTATATGCTTCATACGGCACATATGAAGCTGTGCTGTATGTGCAGCCACACGTCCCTCTGCCTGTCTGCCACCTGTTCTTTGTGCTTGTTCAAACACCTGCTGATATCTCCTGACTCAGCTCCTATTCAGCCCCTCTTCCTGTCACAAAGCATCAAATGAAACACTTCAGAGGGTGACAGACTCACTCACACAAGAGAAACAGGAAGCTCAGGCTAATGGGCACTCAAGGGAAGTTCATCCAGTTTGCTTAAAACACGTTGTTCCCTGGGAAATATTCACAAGTGAATCAAAGAGGATGATGTTAGGGGAGGTGGCAAGAACCTCTAAAGCACACTAACAGAGAAATGAAATTTTATTTTAGGGGTCACCAAATATTTATAACAACAATTAGACATGATCTTCATGCCAACTGTTATTTAGGAGGCAAGTCAGAAAAAGTCATTTTCTGTACTTCTATCGCCAACGTAAAGATGTGCCATTTTATTTCATTTATTTTATTTCTGTTTTGTCAAAAGAGACAAAGATTAAGCTTTGCAACTGCAAACACTCCAGATGGTTTGAGCTCAAAACAAAGGAAGCTAAATTTGTGAAAAGGAACCTCATGCACAAGGGTAACATGCAAACTCCATGCATGTTCTGGGATTCAACCCAGACCTTCTTGCTGCAAGGCAGCAATACTATCATCTGTGCCACCGTGCAGCCCAATATATAAATATTTTTCATGCAAATAATATGCATTTTAATGTTTAACAATTGTACTACATGAAGAAAAGCTTCTTTGAACTGACTTTTGGAACACTTTGGGCAGACTTGAAAGATTTATCAAAGCAGTTTATTATGTGATTAAGAACATTTTTCAGACACAGAAGCATCCTGTTTGCAGTTAGTGTGGGTGTCTTAAAACACTTTCAACTATGGTTGATACTGGGTAACATTCTATTTAAAATACAGCTGCTCAATTAAGAGCTCCAACAAGAACAATTGCTCACCTTTACTGCCTCTCTGAGGATTTGAATCGAGCAGACTGAAGTGATCAATATGAAAACAGTCTAAAGGACCTGCATAGATGATGTAATATAGGATGAAGTCAAGAATGAGATACAGCTGAGCTCAGATGTTTCATAACGTATATGTGGAAAAAGTCAATTGAGCGACCCAGTGAGAGAAAGTCAGGCCAGATGACAGGTTCTAAGGCCAGGTGGAGGGCTTAATTATGGGGAACGGAAAGCTAAAAGCATGACTTCCTGTCAGTGAGGGCCAAATGGAGGAGCTGGTTCACACTGTGCAAAGATCAGCCTCCCTGCAGGGGATAAATTAATCTGCAAAAATCAGCTCTTGAGTAACAAGTGCAGGTTTCTGCACAGACTGTTATGGACCAAAACGTAACACGCCAGCTTGCACTATGAGCATGAACAAGCTGTCCTCAGGAAACCAGCTTACTACATCAGATTAGTGCTGTTTGAAGGAGTACGGCCAAGCACTCTTCACCCAGAATCAAAAATACATGTTTACCTGTCATTAGCTAATTTAATTGTTTACTTAAAGAAAATATTGTGCAATAGTTACATTTTTTATGGAGTTAGAATATTAAATTCTCTATATATAGCATGAACATTATTAAAAAATATACTTTCAATAATTTCCTCTATAAATAGTGACATTTTTTTATTTTTTATTTTACTGATAATTGAAAAAAACTTTGAACAGTATTTTAAAACAATGTCACTGTTCTTAGTGATTACATTTTTTCTCTATTCTTCATCTGTCTGTTTGCTTACATCATTTCTCTTAAGCAAACCTGCATACCAAAACTACATGATGTGACTGTTGTGAAGATGCACAAAGATTTGTATTCTCACTTTGTGCTGGATGAATGCCCAGCTTCAGAAATGTCGCAATAGATTTTTCTTCTTAAACACAGATATCAAATGTTTACACACTCTTTAATGTGTATTGTCTTTTTCTCTTTCTTTTCAGCTTTCTCACAGCAGCATAAATTTGAAAATATTATTTACAATATAAATATAAAATGACATTTATCTGAACGACGGTCTGAGTATTAAAGGAGTTTTTCCATCTGTTGGTCCTTGATTTAGGCTCAGAATTTCTTTTTCAGATGGTAGCAGCTCAAACTTCCCATGAAGTGGGTGACACAAAGAAATGTTGAAAACTGTCACCAACTTTTGAAACTCAATAAACTGATTTGATTTACAGAGGAAGAGCAAAGATTTGCGTATTTTTTTCTGACCTTATATAAGTCTTTAGTGATTTCCCACGTTCTTGTTAATGACAATACTGAACATGCTCCACATGAACCCTTTTAAAGAGAACCAAAATGGGTGGACTGGACTCCTTTTTACAATCTACAAACAAATCTTTGATTTTGGTGATATTTAGTTTTAGATTGGAGTTATTGCACCACATAATAAACATTCAGATTAAAGTCTAGTCTAGGCAGGTTTATTCCTAAGATTCATGACAAAAAATTGACTCGGAAGCAAGGCATGAAAGGTTGGCACATGAATGAAAGAAATTTGTGCTTGGTTGACTATTAACAATGTAACAATGCTTTTTGGAAATGTGTCTAATACTGCTGAAAGCCGTATTATTCTGCCTTTAAACTGTTAAATATTTGGAGGGGAAATTCATTCATAGGTTGAGCAATAGTGATGAATATGTGGGTGGGACCCCAAAAAACATGTCTCCGTCATGCACTGGAGAACCACACACAACCACAACATCCTGGCATTTCTTTTTTATGCTGGTCACTAGCTTGGCTGCATAATAAATGTTGTGCATGTCACAATGTTTAAAGGACTTATTTTCATAATGAAGGATTTTTTTAAATAAAATTTTCAGTGTACTGGTGCACTAGAAGGGGGATATATTCAAGGTGGTTTTACACATCTCTTACCTGGCTGTCAATATACCCCGAGTTGAGCAAAAAATTAAACCAGCTACAGAAGCAAAATGACAACATATAAAAACTGCAAGACAAAAGGCAAACCCAGAATATACAAAGAATTCAATAGCACTTTTTATAAGTTTCAGAACTTTCTGTGGTATTTGGTTCACATTGAATCTCAAATTGAACCTGGTTCAGTTATTTTATGCCCCCTGGTGGCTAAAGTCAAAAGAATTTCTATGATTTAATCTCTTAGCCTGCAGCTAAAATTTTGTAGCTTTTTGTTATTTGACAATTCTTTTTTTTTTTTGTTCACCAAAACCCTTGACTTGCATTACCTCCATTTCCTTCCTCTGACTGTTTGACACAAGCAGAGGAAGTTCACTACAAACTGTTTTGCTTGTGTAAAAATTGAACAATTCATTTACAAATCAGATCATTCCTTCTGACTAACTTTATTCCCTGAGACTGAATATCAGAAATTTCACCGTTTTTTGAAAAAACTATTAGATAATTTTTGCTTTACTAAAACAGCATGTCAAAAACAGAACACATATTTCTGAGTGTGTAAGTAAAATTTTCTTGTCTGTGTTCATAAAAAAAACTGCTGGAGGAGCCTTTGTCTTTTGCTTATTCTGTAGTTGTGTTCTTTTTGGGTTTAAAGAGTAATTCCCTCAATTTTACTAAGCAATATTGAGAGATTCAGATCATTTTTGCACAAAATACATTATTATGACTGTTCTGCTGACCAGTGTGATCTTTAAAATCTCATGCACTGTCTAAACCAATATTGAACTGTTTTGAAACTAACAGAAAACATTGTTTTCATAAAGCCATAAAGTCATTGGGCATTTCCTTTCCTATTTTACACCTCAAGGTGTCTCTGTATGACAAAACAATATCATGCAATCACGCCGTAACCTATTTTGATGACATATGAATGAGTAAATAAATCAAATAATAGATAAACTAACTCATGCAGAAGTTTTCAGTGAGCTGGACATTTAAAGTTGTATATATTTGTTTGTGGTATAAAATACATCATGTCTTGGTAAAAAGGTAAAACATTATGAATGCATTAGAAATAAAGAAATAAAAAAATATATATTAATTTTAAATGTGGGCTACAAACGAAATGAAATATGTTAGTTTGCATCTATAGAGCTGAAAGGGTAAAATGATAGCATTAAGATAGTCCTGAAATGAGGAAAAACATGATGAGATTAGTTGTACTGAAAGGATGATTAGGAGGCTTTTTGTGGAGCTTTATTCCTTTGTAAGAGCGTAAAGATTAATGTATTGTTCATGGGGACTGTTGATTAAATAAATCAACCTTTAAAACGGCCCTTTTCTTTTGAGGCCAGATGGAGTCTCTCATCTGTGTTTGCAGTTAGATCACTTACATGTCCGGATTTATGCCAGCAAATAAAGTAAGTGCATGGACTCAGTTTCTATCAGGACTGGATGTTCTCACTTCTTTGTGGACTTTTCAAAATGAAACAGTACGCGTTTAATTGAATTCAGTGGACATTGGACATCTGTAATTTTAATCTTTTTTTTTTTTTTTTTTTTTCAGATTCCAATAGCATATTTTTATTGTTGGGATGTTTCAACTATTTAAAACCATGCAGTTTATCTGCCTTCCTTCTGCACTAGACCATAGATAATGCGCTTCAATTTTGCCCCGCATATTTTAAACGATTTAATCATTGCGTCACCAAAAGATGGCGTCCGACTGAAGATTGGACATTTCGGTATAAAAAAAAACATGACCGCTGGTGTGTGTGTCAGACGGGAAGGGGTAGATTCCAACTTTTATTCCCAGGATTCTCCGTGGAAATGTAGTGGCGTGTGCTCGTATCAGTCCGCCACAGCTCCCTGTTGGACTTCTTTTTCCAGCGGAAGACTCTTTGTCCAACCGCGCGGCGCGTTTGTTTCAGGTGCAGCTGAGCGGTTCCCTCCGAGATACAAAAAACAAAAACAAAAACCTGACAACATCCAGGTAAGCCTCGCCTCGCAGTAAGCTTCAGGTTTATTTCATGATAAATCCATGAAAAGCTTTCTAAAGAAGTGTTAGTTTTTAGTTGGAGTGTGCGTTTAGATTTGCGCGTTTTTTTGTTCTCTTTCTAATTGTGTTTGACTACCAGCTGTGTCTGTATAAGGCCACGGTATCAAGTCAAAAAATATTTACATGGAGTAGTTCGTTTAATGTCACGTTTTTATATTTTCTTCAAGTTTTAATCCAAGTTATTACAATTTGACTTTATTAATTATTTCAAGGGTTTGGCTTATGTTAAGCTTTTTTGTTTGCTTTACGTAAGACAAATGAATGTTCATTTTTATGGACGGAATACATTTAAAGTTAATTAGAATGTTATTTTTGTTCACTTCTGTGGTTTTTCTTATTCTTGGTGAGACACTTTTTGTTTTCTGTTTTATTTTAAGCTGTGTTCTCAACATGCTGGTTGACTTTAAGTATAGCGAGTAATTAATACAGAATAATATAAAAACGGGTTACACTTTTCCATTAACTTTTTAATATAGGTCTAACTTTGCAGCTTTTATGTGTGTCTTTCATTTATGTTTAAGCATAACATGATTTGAAATGATTACAAGATTAATCACATGGAAACCAACCAACTTTCTACTTGTCATTTATTATAAATTAGTTGTTTTTGTTTAAATTCTTTCGATTTTTTTTTATTTATTTATTTTTTCCCCTTATGGCTTCTTCACAAATTAAGCAGGGTTGTTTACACTCATTGTTTATTAGAAAAAGATCAATCTAAACTGATCTTTTTCCTCATCTGACAAAGAGATGTGGAGAGCTAAGTAAGTACACCCTCTGACAACCGCATGAAGCAACAGTCTGACTTGATTGGTCGCCATCATCCTTGTAGAAGAAGTTTCATTACTCTTAATCAAGCTGAGATCCAGACTTTGACTAAGCCATTCCAGGATCTCGTTTGTTTGCATCTTCTGCCAATGTGTTGTAGATTTGCTTCTGTGGTTTGGTTCATTGTCATGGTGTTGATCCAATTGGGACCAAATTGTCAACCAGATAACCTCACATTTGCAGCTAGAATATATTTGTATTCAGAGGAGTATTTATTTCTACATCCTGTCTGTTTTTGGTTTAAACTTTCCATTTAGTGAGTAATGTTTTTTTGTAAACTTGTGATTAGGCTTTATCATTCTATTGTATCTGATCATTTTCTGTACAGTTTTTTTTAATTAATATGAAGCTATTCATATCATCTGATCAGCACAAATCTTACACACTGAGAATCAGATTTTTCTTACATGTTTACCATTTAAACAGCTAGATGTTGGGTTAATCTGGTTAATTTTATTTGTTGTATATTCAGTGCCATGTTTCTGGTTTTCTCTGTACAGTTTTTTGCTCCTTAATCCGGTTTGAGTTTTCACAGAGCTTCCCCTCCACTGAGTTGCTTTATCTAATCTTTCTGAATTTCATTGTACTGATGGATGCAGTGGCATGTTAGACATTTAAAAACCCCACAAAGTCATGGAACTAAACCTTGGGTTTCCCACCTGGACATTAATTAAAACGTTAATGACTAATGTCATTAACAACCTGGCAATATGATTGGGATTGTACTTTTGCTTCTTTCAAAATGATTTATGGATTCTGGTTCCATGGCAGCATCAATCAACATCAGTATGATTAAAAATCTAATCAAAAGCAATGTTTTTTGCTATTTTGGTGACCACAGTTGCATTTAACAAAACCTGCTGTATTGAAGAAAGTCTAAAATTTAAGTCTCAGTTTAGGGTAATATGGGCCTCAGATGACATACATCGACATGCGTATTTCCACAAAAGTATTGTACTTATAGTTTTATTGTTATAATAATAAATGCCACAAACTATATCAAGTTAACTGCTTTTACCTACCTTGTCACCTCCTGAATTTATTTTTTCGTTGGGTCATCTCTGGACTTAGTACGAACATAATATATCTCATAAAATATCTTTGTTCTAGAAACATCCTTGGTGTGATTAAATGATGGGACATCCATCACCACACTTGTATCGATCCAGGTCTGAGGCTGGTCTGAGTTCAGTGTAATTGGATCTGATGACGACAAACGGGAGCAAGCAGGAGAAGAACAAAAAGCTTGACTGTTCATTCACAAAGCAAATATTCATTTTTGTATGGATGTTTGAAATTATTTTAAACAGTATTGCTTTTTGATTTAGTTAGAAAACTCAGTTTTTTATTCAGCCTACAATTTGTATCAGTACGGCATGTTACTGATTAACTTCAAGGTTGGGAGAAACTCCACTTGTTCTCTGGTTTCTGTGGTTTGTAGATGACATATTAGTGACATATCTTTCTGATTACATATTTTCAAATCAAACATTCCAGGATTGTGTGTCTAAAAGTGTGTTTGACTCATAAAGGTTGAATATTTGACTGATTGGGTGGAGACCACAGTGTTTAACAAGAGTTATCTCTGATGACGTATTGTGAGTCTTGAATTAATATCGTTCCAGATCAGATCCTTCTCAGTCACTCCCTGTCTTTCTCTCTGAACAGGTACAGTTCCATCCACAACGTGGTTTTGGCTCCATGGCTGCTAATATGACCCCTCCAGGCTGCGGCCCTGACCTGGACTCCCTCTATTACAACCTGTGCAGCCTCAGTGCTGTCTGGGGCATCGTAGTAGAGGCAGTTGCAGCAGCTGGTGTCGTCTTCTCCTTCGTGCTCTTTGTTTCGCTTCTGGCCAGCCTGCCCTTCATCAAAAGCCCCAACTATAAAAGCTCTCTGGCTCTTCAGGCCAGCTTTCTGTTTTGTACTGCTGGACTCTTCTGCCTGACATTCGCCTTCATTGTGGGGAAGAACTTCTCCACCTGTGCCTCGAGAAGATTTCTCTTTGGGGTGCTGTTTGGTGGGTGTTTCGCCTGCCTCCTGATGCAGTGCATCAGGCTGAACATCTTGGCCAGGAGGAATGCTGGGCCCCGGGGCTGGGTGCTCTGGCTGGGAGCGCTGGGGATGTGGCTGGTGGAGGTTGTCATCAACACCGAGTGGCTCATCATCACAGTCGTTCGCCACCCGCTGCTTCCTGTCAATGCCACGACTGAACCCATCAGAGCCACTGCAACACCTTGCAACATTGCCAACCAGGACTTTGTCATGGCGCTGATCTATGTGATGGTTCTCATCCTGGCTACGGTCATGGCAGGACTACCCATCATGGCGGGCAAATATGCAGAGTGGAAAAAGGAAGGCGGTCTCATTTTGGTGATAAGCCTGATCTCTGTGGGCATCTGGGTGGCCTGGATCGTCATGTACGTGTATGGGAATGAACAAACTGGAGGCCCGACGTGGGACGACCCGACCCTGGCCATCGCCTTGGTGGCAAACGCTTGGGTGTTCATCATCATCTACACCATTCCGCAGATTTGCTGTTTTAATAGCGACAGCGAGATCGAAGAAGACTACGAGGAGAATGCGTACACGAACCGGGGAGTCGGATATGAGACGATCCTGAAGGAGCACAACTCTCAGAAAATGTTCATGGAAAATAAGGCTTTCTCCATGGATGAGCCAGGCCAAGGTAAGTGGTCTTTATATCTATTCAAAGCTTTTTTTGAAAGGTTTTTTTTATAGCAGGCATTCTTGAATTCAGAATCCTAAGAATTAGCAAATCTGTTGAAAGAAACCACAGAGCTAAACAGAGCAATTGTTTGTTTGTTTTTTAACTGAGAAAGAAATTACAAAAAATAAATTAAATCCCATTAAAAGTGGCCAATAAAGGAGGTGAGGATGGTTTTCAGTTTCTATACAATTTGTAAATATTTTCTATGTATCTTGAAGATACATACAAACTTCTGAAAAGTGACAAATATGAAATAAAATAATTTGACCAGAAAGACTAAATACCAGAAAAAAACAACAACTTATAAATAAAATAAAGTCATGAACAAAGTTCAAGTGTTGGGAATGTGTCTTAACACAACTTGAACTTGGATTTTGGGTGATAGACAAACACAACAAATTGCATAATTAGAATATGTGTGTTCTATTTTACAAATAAAAATTTAAAAAATGTAGAGATATTTGTAGTCACCCCCTTGACCTAATACTACTTGTTGCTGCTGTTAACTTTAGGTATCACCCTAGAGAGATGTAAAGATTTTTTTGTAAGTTTTGCTACAGAAAAAGTTCTCAATTGGATTTAGGTCAAACCTTTGATCAAGTCATTATACGTCATAAATATGCTGATTTATTATTGTAGCTCTGGCTGCATATTTAGTATCATTTTTCTGTTGGGAACTGATCCTCTTCCTTTAGACATCCTGTTACATGACTTCTTCCTCAATTTGCCTCAAATGGCTCCGTCCATCTCTATCGTTGCTTTTAAATTACCTTCTCTGTCTGCATTAATAAAAGCATGCCCACAGCACGACACCAACAACTACTGTCCACCATGGTATGATTATCCACCATACCATGGCATGGTATGGTGGATAATCAGTGTTGGGTAGCTTTATGCTTCTCACGAATTTGTAGAAGCCTTTCAAAATAGTGACACAGAATGCTTGTGTTGGGTTATCATATGAAACACCCATAGAATAAAATTAAAGTTTCTGTTCACTCTGGTTAAACGTGAAGTCCAGATGATATTATAGAAAACTAAATAGAAATATAAGACAAAATGTACAAATTGTATGTACATACAACAACCAAACAAGAAAAAAAAGTTTAACTATTGCACTAAATTTCATAAATGGTCTTGAATAACACATCTTTTAACTTTCATTTGACTTGTATTTAGATTTTACTGAAGTATTGTGACCTGTTGCTTGTTTTCATTATAAAAAGCATCAGTGAATTTCTCTAAAACCTTATTTCTGTCTGTCCAAGAACAACACAATAATTCAAGAAACACCTAACATTATTTAAATAATGAGTCACGACCATATTATGTACTTTTCTTGAGTGATTGATGACATTATCTAACCAATAAATATTACTAAGCATGTTAGATAACCTCACATTCATCTGTATGAGCCGTGTTTATGGTTTTCGCAAAGCAAGTACTGGCCCTGTCAACAGACTGGACATTTTTCTATTCTTAAACACCTAATAGGTGAAGGGAGGTAAAGTACAAAAACATGATGAATCGTTCACACCCACCGTCTCCTCCTTTTGCTATTAATGCTTTATGTCCACATACTTATCAGATTTTCTTTAATGACCTGTGCGTTATGCGACTGTTGGAAGAACACCAAAGCAAATATCCTGAGAAGGTTGTTTCATGTCTGCATGATGACCACACAGAATGTGATACGCTGCAGTTTCTCCACAGCATTGCAGAAATACCCGGGCAAATATATAAATCTGAGAAATATATTGCAAATTCAGCAGTGCCGCCAAGGTTTGATGATTTGCTTTACATATTTTATATGTGGAAAATATTATTGTGTATATACGGTAATCTGAAACTTGCCAAGTTTCAGATTATATTAAAAGAATTGTACTGTTGGATATCCAGGATATATTGCATCTACAGTATAGTTATAAAATTTAGTGTCAGCTTCTGTTTTCCGACTTGATCAAACTTTGACTTCAGCTGCAAGAAGTAACAAACATCAAATAATAAATGTCAATAAATTTGCTTAAAAAAGTAGGATAACACTGAAAAATAATTTTACCATTTTATGGTATTCGTACTAAAATGAAAGCAAATGTATAACATAAAACAAAAACTGAAACTCCAGTTATTCCTACTGCTGATATAACATACTGATTGTCACAGTCTTCAACGATATAATTTAATGTTTTTTTGTTTTTTTTTGGTTTTTATATGTATACATTTAGAATGTAACTGAGCAATACCTCCTGGGAGTACTTTCTGCAAATGTTTAGTTTGTTGATCAATGTGCTTTGGATGGCTACTGTAGTCAGACCATGAAGCTGTTTGAAAGAGATGAAAAAAGGAAATCTAGTTTAACCTACTTCTGTGCACAGAAACAATAGCAAGTCAAATTGGAACAAAATCTTGAAAATGCATTTTTCTTTAAAATACTGATGTCTTCATCTTTAATTTGACTAACTATTAACTACATTAGTTAATTCCGAGTAGTGTACAGCACATAGCGTCATCCTTAATGATTAACTCCTCACACATTCTGTTTCCCTCTGCACGGTCAGGAAACATCAGTAACACCTGTTACCTTGCCTGAAAAATTCAACCTGATACTGAAGGTCTTGGCAGTGTTTTTGTTAGATTCAGATGTCGACACCCTCCTCTTAATGAGTATCCATCACCCCGCTCTCTGCATCCAATTCCCACTAGATACATCACATCCTGTGTTTGCACTATTTCCGCAGAGAATAGGGCGTGGCAACAATTTTGTCAGAGGCAGAGTTGTTTGACGTTTGATGCGATAAGGTGTGAAAAAGTAGCAGTTGTTAGGGAGATCACCAAAAGGAAATGTACAATTAATGTTTTTCGGCCTTCTTTGCAGGAAACAAGCCTGTGTCTCCATATAGTAATTACACTGGTCAGATGCGTGCTTCGGTTTACCAACCAACTGAGCTGGCTCTCATCACTAAAACAGTTGGAAATGTGAGTATTAAATGTTCCAAAGCCACATTTGAATGTCATCTGAGTTGCTGCTGCAAAATATGCTTGAACCATTGAACCAGCACCCAGTCTTTTCAGGCTGCAGGCAAATAAATATTGAAATCAGTAACCTTTTATCATGAAAGAATTCTTTTGTTGGAAAGTGACATAGAAAAACAAATGAGATAGACAATATTCAGAGTATAGTACCAGACACACGTCGGTACATAAAAAAGGGCTGAAATATTGTTTGTCTACAGTTGCCCCGTAACTTTTATCCTACTAATTAGAACGAAGCAAACCCAAATACAACTATCAGTCAGGAAGTGGCAGAAAGAACAAGGGTTACATATGATAAATGAATAGTTCAAGTGCATGTTAAAAATAAATATTCACACAATTAGATGAGCAGAAACTACTTCATAGATTTGAAAAGCTAAATATCATATTGGAAAAAGCTACAATCATTTACAACATGATTTGAGATGGCTGCTGAATGCATTTATTACTTATGTGAGTGACCACAGAGACAGAATTATTTAGAAAACTATCTGGTTTTGTTTACCAATATACATCGTAAAAAATGAAGTCATTGTTTTAGATATTTAAATATTAAAAATTTTGATATTCTAAAATGATAGCAGATAAATGTATTCTAATGCAGGATGACTCCAAAGAGGAGTACTATGTCACTGAGCTGGAAAAGATGGCTTCAATTATGATATGAAGTTATAGAGAAGGCATCTTAACAGCTTGTTTTTTCTTTCTTGTTCTTTTTATTTTTCTTATGGCTCTTGTTTTGACTTCACACAGCAACAACGTGAGCAGTCCTTTGACATGATCATTCCCAGAGCTTCCATGGCCCCTGCAGCCAACAGCGGGAGCAGTACCCCCTCAACACACACCGAGCCTGGGAACACTTCACGCTCACAGACAAGTGTAGGTCATCTCTCCGCTCCTCCCCCGACACTTTTCCTTTTCTTCACAGTCCTCATTATCTCTTGCTGCCCTCCAGATGCCTTCCTATTCTCTGTTTCTGTGCGTGTCGCTCTCTCAGCTCCTGCTGTGTCCATGGCAACTTCTTCTGCAGTTTGACCATGAATCACTTCTTTGTCTGGATTTTTTTTTTTTTCTTACCTTGAGCTGTCTCTTCTTTCAAGGCCTCGTGTCTCATACCTGCTCTGTGCAGTGCTCAAAACATATTTTCTTTTCTTGATCAAATAGAAGAAATAATTCCAGTAAAAAGGTGACATTGATTGCGCATAATCTGTCTTTTATGGGGCTGACTGAAAGATTAAGTCTCTATGTCTTCAAGTTTAATTAACAGGCTCTGAGAAATTTGCAGTTTTCCCATTTGTTTAACAAAATCCAGTGCTTGTATAAATCTGTTGAAATCCACAGTCCTTACATTTCTATTGATTAACAAGCTTATCTGTTAATCAGTTGAAATGTATGGTCTTATTGCATAATATTTTGTTAGATCACACAAGTTCAAAGTCTAACATGGTGTACTGTACAGAGGGTAAAAATAAATATTGAACATATCACAATTTTTCATAGTAAAAGTTTTCATATTTCTAACAGTGTTATTGACAAGAAATTCTCACTAGATGTTGGTAACAATACAAGTAACCAAAACAAATAAGTTGGGAAATGAAGTTATGTGAGATCATGTGAAATACTAGAAAGTTATTTTTCATGAATACTTAATTTATCTTTAGATTATTTTGTGCAAACATTATTTACAAACTTATTTCCACTAACAGACGCTAGTTGACTTTGTCTAGATCTGATTATTAATCAGATTACTTGATGTTAGATAGTATTGATTAGAATCAGTTCATCAAATTTAAATACAACAGCTTATGAGGACATTATTAAATATACTTTGAATCTGTTATCAAGACTCAGTGTTATTACAAGATATTTATTTTATTCTTGTGACAACTTTTCATTTCATTCATTTAATTTTATTTTGGTAAACTGTCCACATCACCAGAAACAACAAAGAAAAAAAACCAAAAAAAGCAACAATAAATAACCCACAATTTACCAAAAAAGGAATAGGCTGAAGCAAAGCTTATTCTTGCCTACCCTGTT
>CAEGAD010038818.1:0-21093 GCA_903067055.1 Poeciliopsis paucimaculata | reverse complement strand
ACACGCACACACACACGCGCACACTCACACACGCACACACACACTCGCACAGACACACACACACACACACACACACACACACACGCGCACGCCCACACACGCACACACACACACACACCCCCACACACCCACACACGCACACACACCCACGCACACACACACGCACCCACACACACACACACGCACACACCCACAGATCCAGGCCTCTCCGTCCTGCCAGACTGTCAGTTAGCATCTCAGACCTCCTTACTGGTCCTCTGTTCCGCACCAGTAAGCCTTGCTGGTAGCCCCCAACTGGCTGTGTGTGTGTGTGTGTGTGCGTGTGTGGGTGTGTGCGTGTGTGTGTGTGTGTATGTGTGCGTGTGGGGGTGTGTGTGTGTGTGTGTGTGTGCATGTGTGTGTGTGTGCGTGTGGGGGTGTGTGTGTGTGTGTGTGTGTGTGTGTCTTGTCAGGCAGCGCTGCGTGGGCTTTGACCTCTCACACACTTCATGAGTTCATTAATGAAGCTTAGAGCTTCTGACCTGAGATCAGCTGCCAGGTCGAGACCAGATCCTAGTTCCACTCTGATCCGTGTTGATGAAGCAGGTCGGTGCTGCCGCCATCACAGGTCTAACTTTGGTTTGGACCCAAAGACCAGAACCGTTCAGATCTAGCAGGGTTTTAGTTGTGGTACCAGCAGAAACAGTTGTTTCTTCAGAACCGTCATTCAGGCTGGATGTTGGACCGCTCCGCTTTACTGATCGGATTCAGTTTACGTTCAACTTCCTGCACCAGAAAAACAGGTTGAAACAGTTTGAATGTTGGCTTAGAGTTCTGTAAAATAATCTTTTATAGCTTTTATTTAAAAAAACAAAACATGTTTTTATACATTTGTTAAAACTCTCACAATGTCTTGACAGTTTGAGAAAGATAATCTGTGAAAAGATCCATTTCCTCCCTGAGCTCCTCCTGCTATTTGATGAAATGCACCTAAAACAACCAATCAGAGCCAGGAGGAGGGGCTTAGTGCTGACAATAATCCTCACGTACTCGCTGCTAAATGTGCTAACGGTAGAGAAACAACTTACCGTTACAGGAAAACCATTTATCCACCATCATCCATGGCCATGGTTGCTAGCCTTAGCATTCACAGCAGGATCTGCTAGCTGCAGTGCAGCAGAGGCAAATCAGAGGTTTCTCAATCAGAGAGTGATTGACAGCGATAAGACCCTCCTCCTGGCTCTGATTGGTTCTTTCTCGTTAGCACTGGGTGAAGGCGGAAAGCTTGATTTTTTTTCACAGATTTTCTGTCTCGTAAACTGTCACAACATGGCGACATGTAAAATAATGATTTGTCATAGTGCATCTTTAAGGTGAGCCTGGCTGATGTGTGGCCCTTTAGCGGCTCTGGGGTCGGAGCGTTTCCTCATTCCGCTGTGGTTCCGGGTCAGCAGCCTCCCAGTCTCCTGGTGACAGCTTTTGTCAGCTTAGCATGAATGTTTTGTATTAAAAAGGACTTAGCTGCATGCCGAGTCTTTCAGTCTGCAGAGCCATGGACACCAGCGCTGCCCCCTGCTGACCTCCACCCGCCTGGTGGCTTCAGGATGAAACTGCATGTGGAGAGAAAACTTTAGAGCTTTCTGCACTAATTAAATGTAATTTTCTGGATTGCATAATGAAAAGAGAGGACTGATTTGCTCAGTGTGAACAGAATGAGTTAATAAATCAGTCAGCATTGATCTAATCTGATATTGATCTGATCTGATCGGACCGAATGATGCTGCATGAAGTCCTGACAGGTCAGGAATGTTTCACGTTGAAGGAATGAGCTTCAGGGGAGAGCAGGCCGTCTGCAGCCACACATACAAGAAATAAATCTGTTTCAACCACTTGTTGCTCAATAACTCCTCTAATGAATGATGGCGGCTGCAGATATTAAACAATATTTATATCTTCCCTGGAGCCCGAGGCAGATTTTTAGTTTTTAACTCATATTTTATTAGCTTATTTAATTGAGTTAAATCTCTTAGTTGCTTTGTTTGTTGTTTGCAATTTTTAGTCTGTTTTATAGAAATTGGTCTCTTGGATCTCAAATAAAAATGAAATAAATCTAAATATACCAACTTCCAGATTTTTTCCAGAAATCTTCCAAAGAAAATGCAGTTTCAAAAACTTAGCAACAATGCTACCTGCTACGCTGTTGGTCAGAGTTTCAATCAGCCATTTTTCCTCGGCTCTGATTGGCTGAACGGAGTGAAGAGCTTGCAGATACTTCAGTGGTTGGTAGAGACAGAGTTAAATCATATTAAGGTTTTTTGGTGTTTGAACAGTTGAAATTTGCAGTTTGAAGTGTTTCTGTAACAGCCGGTTGGAAACGTGGGAACATGTGAAACGTTCCTCATGGTGTTCATCAGAACCGAACCTTCGATCCGGACTGCAGGCCGTTGAGTCCAGCAGTCGTTCCCTCCTCTTCCTCAAACCTAAAAACGTTTTCCAGTTTTTTATCTTTACAGTAAAGTTTGATGTAAAGCAGGAAGAAGCAGCTGTCCGTTTCCTCCACGCTGTTCTGTTCCCTTCAGTCTCTCTGAAAGCTGCTTTGTGTCGCCTCATCAGATCTGTGGACGCATGTTTGTGTCGGCGCTGATCTGTCAGCGGCAGACTTCTGTCCCCGCAGTCCTCGGGGATTTGATCCCAGGTCTGTTGACTGACCAGCAGGTCTCAGGCTTAAATCCTGCCTCGACCTCTGACCCCGACACTAATTGCATCTCGCCCGAGTGCTGATGGCTAGAACGCACCCCGGGGTGAGCAGAGCGAGTCGCCTTGAACCTTTAAGCCTGGCGGAGGGACGGAGGTGTTTCCTGGAGAATTCGGCTTTAATCCCACAGATAAATAAAGATGTCAGGATCTGGAGGGGCGGCGCACCGCGGGGGGTTTCACTCCTCACTGGCCTCAAAACCTGAATTTCTGTGACCCAACTGATGTTACCTCATTTATCTCTGTAAACAAATAATAATTTGTGTTGCTGAGCTTTTATATCTCACATTTCATCACCAAATAAAAAAAACAAACAGCTTTTATACAAGAATAAAATCATAATAACACAAGTCATAATATTCTGAAATTAAAGTCAGTATTACAATAATAAAGTAACACGACAATGAAATCATAATATGACTTTATTCTTGTAATTTTTTAAACCTTTTTAGCGTCGTCCTAATACAAAAGAAAAACATAACATGTACATGCAAACAAAAATGTTTCAGGTCCGACTTCGGTTTTTTGTGATGTGATCTGTTCCCAGTAAACTCACTGGTGTGAACTGGGGCTGCTGGTGGAGCTGCAGCAGAGAAGAGCCACATGCAGGGCGTGGCGGCAACAAGCTGTAACTGAGGCTCATTAGGAAACAATCCCAGGTGTAGGTGTCTGTTTTGACAGTGATAAAAGCTTTGCAGATTTCTGTGGCTCAGAAACGTCCAAAACCAACACAGACAGGCTGCGAACAGCCGAGGGCGTCAGAAATATACATATCAATACAGGATCATTCCAGCACCACTTTCCTCTGATGACAGACGGAGCGGCGGGGTGATGAGGTCACGACCCCACAGAACCCAACCGGTTTGTTAATTCAGACATTTAAACGTCTCTGCTCTGCATTATATGTCACTAACTACCTGAACAGGTGAGCAGATGAACAGCAACAAGAAATTTGGTGACGGCCATCCGTCATCACATTAAGATGTGATGGATGAAAAATAAAAACTAAATAAGTCACCAGTGAAACAACAGAGCAGTTGCCACCAGGAGTCACTTCCTATTCAGCAGCAACAGTTGTTTAAAGTCATGCCAGATCTCCTTAACTGGATTTATAGGCAAACTTTGACTAGGCCACTCTTAGAAAGCTTTTTATTTATCCATTTAGATGTTACGTTTGTCCAGTAATTAAGAACATTTTCATTTAAAAAATGCTTTTCAGATTAACTTTGTCTGAAATGAAGATTTGGGTAAAGATCAGAAACATTCATGTGGAATAAGAAACTGAAAGATCTGCTGGGATAAATCATAAATGTCGTGTTTTTACGATTTCTTCAAAAAAATGGAAGGAAATGATAAAATGACAGACGAGCAGAACCAGCATAGAACCAGCATGACGGGCCGCAGCACTGGTCAGACTGGGACGGTTTCTGCTCCATCCTGATCCATGGATCCATAAAACGTTCCTGATGTTTATGTGTCAGGATTTAATCGTTGCTCAACAAGCTCTAACACAAAGACAGGGAATCATTTACAAAGTTGGCAAAACTTAGAGATAAAATCTCTGCTTTAAAACGGCATGAAGAGACACAAACGTGTTTCTGTGTTTGTTTGAGTTTAAGGCAACTGAAAGATTGCCTGAGCTCATGTTTGTGGTTCATGTTTGACATTCAGAAACATTTCTGTTTACAAAACAGCTGCTAGCAGGTAGCAACAGATTTGCAGCGTTAGTTTCAACCGCGGCGCAGAAATCGCTCACATTCTTCAGCCGTGACGAGGAAATCCTGCAGATCAGCTGCAGCCTGACGGAGCCGCGCTGCAGAAAACCTGGAGATGCTGCGACGACGGCTTCATTCAGAAGAACCTCACTGCTCAGGTAAATACCAAACTCTGCAGGGAAACTTCTGATTACATGTGGTCTGTCTGGAACCAGAACCTGGAACCATAACCTGGAACCAGAACCGTCACATGACCCAGCAGGAGGCCTGCAGGAACTCTGGAGTCCTGATAAATCTGGAAGCATTGGGGTTTCATTTAAAACAGAACATGTTGCGGCTGGATCCTGGACACAAACACACCAAACCTTTCATGTTTGTATTTGGAAACATAAACATTCATCTCATAAACGTTACAACTTAAGATTAATATGTTAAAATGTTTCATGCAATTAATGCCAGATTTTTTACATACAAAAGTTCAGAGTGGAACCTTTGTGTTCAGGTGTTTCTGGTACAGCTGTAAATCTGATGCACAGCCAACATTTCTGATTGGACGCTGACTGTTGTGCTAACAGCAGTTAGCCTATCAGTGAAACTATTCAAGCCTAAAGTAGCCTCTCAATGCTAAACATGTAGCGGCTAATGCTAATGTCCACTGTCATTATTATTCTCCTGGTTCTTTCTTTTCTTCTGGAGAACCTCTGAGGAACCGATCCGTCTACACGGGTCCAGCTGATGTGGTTCTGCTTCCCCACTGTGCTGGTTTTACCTGCAGCCCAGTGCAGACAGCAGGCCTCCATTACTGCTATCAGCTCTGCCACTGATAACAAACACATCTAATCCTGACGCTAATGAGAAAATAAAGAAGCTGTTAGCATTAAAACCCAACAACCCCCAACAGTGCGAACCATGACCAGGTCAACATTTACAGAAGCAGCTCAGAAACCATTTACATTCTGGACTCAAGTCTCATTAAGCTGAAGCAGATTAGATTAGTGAGAGTGTTTACAGGATTAAAACCAAGCTGGATGATTAGGATTGTGGACCTGAAACCTGTGGATGACGGTTCCTCCTCTCCCAGCTTTAAATTGATCTATTTGGAGTTGATACATGTGGAAATGTTGAAATGTTATAAATCTAAAGAAAACAACAAAAAGATTCACGTTTTGTTCTTCTGATTCCTTTTGAATTGACGGTTGGTAAAGTTAAATCAACGACTTTAACTGTTGGTTTTGGGTTTATGCTGAAATGTTTGGTAAAAATAAAACCCGACAGAAACGTCTTGGACGTCCATCACTGTTGTTAGCGGATGTTGCTTGTGCGTCAGAATTGCAGCCCTACCAGAAATACATGAAAACAAAAGTTCCAGTTGGAACTTTATAAGTAAAAAATGTTTTGTTGTGTTAAAAAGTCTAATGCATAATTAATTACCTGAAATTAATGCGTTAAAGTCTCGGTCGTAACTTAAATGTCTTTTCAATGGTTGAGGGTTAACTAACTAACTAACTAACTAACTAACTAACTAACTAACTAACTAACTAACTAACTAACTAACGCCTTCACCTGAGTGCTGTTGAGGTGAAGGTCATTGAGGTGACAGAAATTATGCTTCTTCACATGTTTGCAAACCCTAGCGAGTAGCTAGCTTTAGCTAGCGTTTGCAAACCCTAGCGAGTAGCTAGCTTTAGCTAGCGTTTGCAAACCCTAGCGAGTAGCTAGCTTTAGCTAGCGTTTGCAAACCCTAGCGAGTAGCTAGCTTTAGCTAGCGTTTGCAAACCCTAGCGAGTAGCTAGCTTTAGCTAGCGTTTGCAAACCCTAGCGAGTAGCTAGCTTTAGCTAGCGCTTTGTTTCTTCATGTGTTCGTTGTTGGGATTTAAACTTTTTAAAGTCAAAGCAAACATTGTTCCAGGGAGGCAGCAGTGAATCTGTGCCTCTAATCTGCCTGGTTGTTTTTCAAAGAATGGCAGGTTCTGTCTGCGCTTTGGTAATGAACGACTTTAGAGGCGGTGAAGGCGTTAGTTAGCTTTATGAGTTAGTTTTGAGTCGAGGTCACGATGGAACCAAACTGAGTTTTTGAGTCATTTTTCTTTCCTTGATTCTGTTTGTTTTCCAGGTTCTGTCCTTCCTGGACCCTCCAGGTCTAGAAGCTGAGCAGCAGGAGCCACTGACCTTGGCTGACTGTGGCTGACCCCAGCTGACCGGTTAACCGGCTGGCGGGCCCCGGTGGCGTCCTGCAGCACGGCTGACTGGAGGCCTGAACCCGCCACACCGCTGGGCTCCTAATCCTGTTACGGAGGAAAGAGACAATTACTCTGCTGGTCCACGGTTCAGCGCTCAGATCCGCTTCCAGCAGAGCAAAAGAAAAAACCTTTACCTCCACCAGGGAACACACAAACATCAGCTCAAACCTGCAGGCTCCACAAACAGCCGAAAAGTCACGCAGACCTCGACTTGTGGACACAAATCTCCCTGGAGACGGCCGGGTGGAGCCTGAGACACAAACGCTGCTAATCATCACTTGTCCTGAGTGAGTTTGGCTTCCTAAGCTGCATGGTTCTCCGTGATCCCTGGTTCACCTTCAAAGGTGCGCTCCTCTGTGGGCGTTGGGCGCATTGAGCCGCCGCCGCAGCCAGGCGTGCAAGGCGTCGCCGCCCCACTTGTTCGTGTCTTTCAGGGCAGCGGCTGAGTGTGTTTGTGTTGCGCAGCAGTGGAGCGTAGTGAGGCGTGGGTTTGCCTCTTTATTCCAGCATGTCTGCAGGTTGCCTCTGCTGATTCCTCTCCTCCCGCCTTTATGTGCCAGACTCATCCTCCTGTTATTTCTGGGAAGCTTTGATCAGTTACATTCATGCTTTAATCACGTTTCTCTTCACGGTGTCAGAGCAGATCCTGCAGTCGGGTCAAACCGCTGCAGAGAGAAAAGACATGTTCTCACCTTTGTTCTGAATTTTCCCTCTAATTTGCCACTGAATTAAGTCTGATGTCTCTAAAGGAGTTCTCCTTAAAAACATGTTTATGGCTGTTTCACCGTCTGTGGGTGGAGATCCCTCCAGACTCTATTGTGAGAAAAATGAGGCCTTCAACGTATTTGGGTCAGAACATGAAGGGAGATGATGACAAGATGTCACACAGGATTTTCCTAGACTTTTGTTTCTCATAAAATCCTGATAAACTTAATTGAAACCAGAATTTCTGGAGCGGTTTGGAGCAGGTAGGGCTGTGCCTTACCAGAGGAACAAAACTCTCAATTTTGTTTATTTGATTTTATTTTTTTTTACCAGATTCTGTCCAGAATCAGTTCATTTCCTCTTTGTATCATTCAGTGTTCGTCTTTGCTATCAGATTCTGTCTTTTTTCCAGGATCCTAAACTGAAGGTTTTTCCCACCTGATGGTTCAAATTGGGATCAAAGTTGCATCATCTGCTCCGTCTCCAGCTGCTGTGGCTCTGAGTCAAACCAACCTGTTCCCCTCCTGGCCTGTGGGGGCGCTGCACCGAAGCCTCTGAAGACACTGAGCGCAACTTGCTTCACCAAATGGAAACTAAAATGGAGGCATCAGATTTCAGTGTTGGAGGATTTCTCTTTAGTCTTTGGCTAAAAACCACGAGTCATTCGTCCTGCTAGTGCTACACTCACATTTGTTTTTTTGTATTAACCCAGAATGCCTTGCACTGTCGTCCATTTCCTGCCTTTGGAGCGCTTGGTGTTCACATGTTCATTCAAACTGTACCAGAGTTCACTTCAACCAAACCCAAATGGAGGTTTGCTGGTGGACCAGAGTTTGTTTCTTTGGTTAATTACTCATTCACACCTCCCAAATGAACTGAACCCTGTAGGCAAACAGCCTGGAGTCTGATTAAAGTGAACTAAACAGGTCTGGTGTGAATGAAGTCTAAGAGTTAACCAGTAGTATTGTTTTGTGAAGGGAGTTTATGAACACATGTTTCAGTTTTGCTTTCAAACTGAGACCAAATGAATCTGCAGGATGTTTCTGATTAATAGTCTCTCTCCAGCGCCCCCTGGTGGTGGTAGTTTCTCCTGCAGCGTTTGTTCAGCCAGCTGGTCCAGCTTTCACATGAAACCTGTGGTTTAATACAGCAGGAAGTGATGCTTTGTCAGGCTGCGGTGTTGCGGAGCGAGGCTTGGTGGACCGGCCCCCTGCTGGGCATTGTCCCGGTGATTGACAGCTGCAGGAGCCCAGCGGGTGTTGAAGGGCCGGCCGTGGGGGACCCGCTCCCCTCTGCTCCTGTCTGGACCTTTTGGCGCTGATGGGACGTCAATCAAAACTCAGACCGAAGCTTCCTTCTGATTCAAACTTCCTCAACTCCTCAACGTTTAATGAATGTGGCTGCAGAAGAGAACGGCTCAGTAGCGGCTCGATGCTAATCAAATTAGCAGCTAGAAGTCATATTTCTCATTCGGAACGCGCCGGTTCCCCCCGAGCGGCCCATTAATCACGCTGAGTGACAGGCCGGCCCACGGTGAAACATTTTACCTTCTGCCCTCCCTCCTCTCTCTCCGGCTTTGAGAAGTTTTTATTTTCTCAAGCTCCAGCAGCGCCCTCCTCACCCCGCCGCAGCAGAAGAAAAGAAACGAGAGAAAGACAGAAGCTCAGGGGGAAGGAAGGAATGCATTGAGGCAGCGCGCCGTTGACCCCTCCAGAGCATCTCTGGGCCTTTCAGAGGCCGCATGTGTCAGCAGAGCCGCTGCCACCACGCTGCACAAACTGCAGCACTGCTTGTTTTTCTTCCTCTCACCTGAACTGAGTGCTGACCCGCTCTGCTGTCTGTTGAGTGAGGTCCATGACCCCATCAGAACCGCCGACCCCCACAGGACGATCTCAGGCTGAAGGAGCACTGGTGCAGGTTTTCTCTCTGGGAACCAGCCAGTTTCTGTTTGGTGTCTATGAAGACATGAGATCAAACTGATTTGAGGATTTATCCATTTGTTGTTTTTACAGGAAGTTTCAGAGATCCGACCGTCTGTCTGCCAGAGAGAACCTCAGTCCGGAACGGAGCTAGATGCTAAAAGAAAACATTCAATCTTAATATTTCATTGGAACTCATCGAACTTTGATCACAGGATTTTCTGTTTCATTGCTTTGATAAGACTTTTTTATGACGTGTCCGACCAGAGTCTGAGCAGAGTCTCCAGAACTCCCCAAAGGTTCTCCGTGGGGTTCCGGTCCGGACTCTCTGGTCTCCTGACCTGCTGTTTCACAATCTGAGTCCAACAAATCATTGTTGTCATCTTGTAATATCTCTGAGTCATCAGCAAAGAAACGATCCATTGAAGGAATAATCTCATCATTCAGTGTCTCCATACCCAATGGGCATGATGGGGGCATCACTTCATCTGCCTCTCTTCTCACTCTGAAGCGTCCGTCACTCTGGAAGAGGGTAAATCTGGACTCATCAGATCACTCCAGACTCTCGTCTTTATCCGAATGAAAAGCCTTTTTGTCTGGTCAGCCTCACTGATCGGTGGTTTTCTTATGACTACAGCTGTTCAGTCCCAGACCCTTCAGTTCCTCTCACACTGGAAATGCTCCTACTGTCACTATTAAACACAACCAGGACTTCTACTGTCGTTTCTCTTCAATTTGATATCACAGCCATTCATTTCGGTTCCTCCTGTTTTTAATGACGTGTTGGTCAGTTCAACTCTACGTTAGTCATTTCTGCTTCTCCTTGATGTTTTCTCTGCTTGATGGCAATAATCTGCCCCTTCATAAACAGACCAACATCTTTTCCTCCACCACAGGAGGCGTCTTTAAGAAACGAGGAGCTTCTTGTTGCAGTTGTTCATGCAGTAACTCTGTAATAGGAAGCTAATCTTCTGGAGATGGAAGCTGTGAACATGCATTGAATAGTTCTAAGATAGAGAATAAATCAATCTAGACTCTGATGATGAGTCCATTGCTTTGCATGGTTGATCATCTGATCCCTGAAGGCTTTGCTTGGTTTGGGTTCCTCACTTATGGAGCACCTTATTGAGATTATCTAACGACTAATGTTGGTGAGGATGGACCTAACCCTAAAGCTGGACTCCAGGTCATCTGATGACGACCTCATCAGATCCGATGAGGTCGATGAGTCGTTAAACCCGGCAGGTGGGTCGGATCCTGGTGGGAGGGATGGACTGAGACCCGGACTCCTGATGCTGATTGCTGTGGAAGGAAACACAAGTTTCATCTGACGGCAGCAGAATCCTTTGAGCAGGAGGTCAGGAGGAGTTTTCTTTCTGACCTCTGACCTTTGTCTCCTCGGACAGCAGAGCCCACACGAGGCTGTGAACAAACAGAAACGGCAGATCAGCGATGTTGTTGTCTGGAGACCCGAACCGACGATCTGCTGCTTTCTTTGTCTGGATCCTTCAGATGTTTCTCTCCTTTGTTTTCGCCAAATAAAGTTTGGACCTGAAAGTGTGGCTCTTTGGCCCGTTTCCTGCCGCGTTCTGCCACACAGACCCGTTGGTCCTAATCAGGTTAAGTGTCTGAGAGTCCCAGCATCTAATGCGCCTTTTAACTTCCTCTGACAGACGATTCATCAAGCCGCCTCGTAATCGCGTTAGAGCCGAGCCCGAGGCGAGGCGGAGCCGCCGGCGCTCCCGAACCGTAATGGAGGCTTTTATCCCGACACCTTCTGGTCCCGGGGCGGCTCCAGCCCAACTACAGGAGCCCCAGAGGGACTCAATTATGAAGCTGCTGTTCTGCACCAGTTACCTCCATTAAACCGGGTCCGGCTGCAGGCCGGGTCGTACACCCCGTCCCTCACATCGCTGCAGAGGACTTCTGGTCTTTTTCCGACATTTCTTCAGTTTGTTGAAGTTTCTGCTCATTCCCACCACAGCAGTTCTATCAGGACTTTGATTAGGCCATCTTTTTCCTGTGACTGGTTTGGTTCTGTTGATTTTGTAAAACTATTTAAACTTTTATTTTTGTAATCTGGACTCATCAGGTTTTTATAATTTTCCTTTTTCAGCTGGTTCATGTTTCCTCTTGGTGATTTTTTTGCTGCTTGTTGCTCACAGATGAACACACTGGTAATAATTTCATTAGTGAAAAACATTTGTGTGCAACTAATGGTTACAATAAAATATCTAAATGTAGTAAGATTTTTCTGTTTGTACACCAGAGCCATTTCAAATGTCCTGTAGTTTAAAATGACATTGGGGTTTTTATACTTATTGTGTATCGTGTAGCAAACAAATATTATGATTAGAGTTTCATCAGATTGACCAACTGTAACAGCAAGACATTTTAAATATGCAAAATAAAACACAAAAACCAAAACAAAACGGAAATAAAAATAACTTTCAAGCAAAACCAGTTAAAATGATTTTAACGCCAAATTTCCCTACAAATGACATCAACAGAATATAAATTATTGAGCTCATTTTAAGTTTCAGGGGATTAAGTGATTCATTTCTCATGGTTGGTTGGATTTGTGTAATGTCACACCTGATGGTTTTATAGAGAAAAGACTTTCAAACAGCCGTACTGGTTTAGTTTCTTCTAACTTTCCTGTCTTGACCTCGTAATCGTTGTTCATCTTTCAGATATTCTAAGTTTTGTTGAAAAGATTTTTGATTTTAATTTTGTGTTTGTGTCTTAAGGAATACCTTCATGTTTTTAGGATTATTAAAGGATTCCTTTAATAAAGCTGATGTGGACCTCAGGATGTTTAAATTAACAAATGACCTTTCACCTTTAGCCTGCTACCTGAGGCCTGCAGAGCCCGATATGGATCTATTTCTGGTCGTTTCTCTGACATTTGGCTCAATCTGCTGGAAAATCACAATCAAATGTTTCCTCTGTGCAGAATGATGGACTTCAGGTAGTTAAAGATGACCTTTGACCTTCCCCAGGTTGTTTCTCACTGACTGTTTTACGTCTGAATCATATGAATGACTCGTTGGTGACCAAGTGGATGAAAGATTGATTAAAGTTTCTTGAATCTGAAAACCTGAGGACTGAAGCTGGACTCGCCGCTCTGAGGTCCTGACTGATGTGTTTCTGCTCTGGCGTTGTGATGAGGATGATGATGGACGAACCACCAGATATCGGGACCTCTCAGTACATCAGGAGTCTTTCAGGCTCTTCCTTTCTCATTAAATCGGTTTTGTTCTGCTCCTTTCACAGTGATGCCGACCCTCCCTCACCCAGCAGGCCGTCTCTCCTCTCTTTGTCTTCGCCGTTTCCCTGCAGCTCATCGGTTTGTGTCGGTCCCAGCTGACGCCGCCGCATACAGTTAATCCAACTATCCAGTTACTGTATTGATAATGCATCAGGCAGCTCTGCATGGAGGCTGTTTGGGGATTAAATCTCCTCTGCTGGAGGAGTATCAGGCAGAAAGCAGGATTCACGCTCTGCAGCGTTTAATGGCTTCTCTGTTATCGATCCGTCGGGTTCTGATCCATCAGCTGATCCTGCTGGTTTGTATCAAACACCTGGAATTTGGATTATTTAGGAAAATATTTTTTCAGAGCCAGAATTTTAATTTTAGCTTGTTAAAATTTTAATTCAATTACTTGCATTTTATTTCACCAGCTGGAACTTTTGTATTCGAGTGTTTCTGGTGAGGCGTAAATCTGACACACACAACATCCGCTAACAGCGCCGATAAATAAAGACGCTTCTCTCAACCTGCTGGGTTAATGAGGCTGAAGTAAAATTTATTAGCAAAACATTTTGTGCAAATGTGGAAGTAAAATTGACCTGTTTGTTAAAATCAAATCTTTCTACTGAACAAAATTGACGTAAACCTTTTCAAGTGGAAATTACAAAAATCTTTCTTGTGTAAAAATGCATTTTTTTCTTTTTTTTTTTTTAAAGTAAATGGATCTCATATTTTTTTCAGTTCCCTTTAACTGTAGAGGTGAATCTATAAACTGTTTTATACATCTTGAAAAATGTGAATAGAGGGAAAAAGACATGAATCATTGAACTGCGATTCCTGCCTGCAGGATGACATTTCTGCAAAAGTACGCTGCAGGTATGCAGGATGACGCATCAACAACTGCAGAGGTGTTGGACCGCCTGCAGGGGCTCAGCCACAGGTGTGTGTGTGTGTGTTTGTTTCTGATACCTTGTGGGGACCATTTCCTGGCACATACTACGTGGGGACCCACTGCTCCTTGTGGGACCGAAGCATGGTCCCCACAAATTGAAATGCTGCTTTTGGATCAGGGGTCAGATTTAGGACTAAACTCAAGATGTGAATTGAGTTTTGGTTATGGTTAGGGATAGGGTTAGGCTGTAGAAATGTATGGAAGTCAATGGAAAGTCCCCACAAAGATAGCCACTCAAACGTGTGTGTGTGTGTGTGTGCGTCAGAGGGAACAGGTAAAGGTGAAGCCGGCTGAGCAGAGGTGTTGTGTTACATTCAAACACACCTTTGAGGTGATTCTGCACCAGACCAAAATCACAGCTTCAGATCAGAGGCTGAAGGTCGAATGAAACTCGGTGGGTTTCATTCGACCTGTTGGTTGGTGAAGCTGCACTGTAAAAATACTAAATCTTACCAAGTATTTTAGTTTTTAGTGCAAATATTTTATTACTTTTGAAATAAGTAAAAACTGACTTGCAAGTAACTTATGACCAAGATGTAGGAGCTTGTTTTAAGTTAAATAATCTTTAATATTGATTTAAAACGTTTTAGTTCCACTGACTGATTATTATAACAGAGAAAAAATGTCTTGCAATAAATCAAATCTGTCTTCTGTTACCTCATCATGGCTCATTCCTGCAGGAGGAGGAGGATGTGAAATCTGTCCGAGTCATTATGATGACTCGGACAGATTTCACATCCAGATAAAACTGGAGTAAAAGAATCTTATTTTTATGTTTGGATGGACGGATGGATGGATGGATGGATGATGGATGGATGGATGATGGACGGATGGATGGACGGATGATGGATGGATGGATGGATGATGGATGGATGATGGACGGATGGATGGACGGACGGATGGACGAATGATGGATGATGGATGGATGGATGGATGGATGATAGATGGATGGATGGATGATAGATGGATGGATGGACGGATGATGGATGGATGGATGATGGACGGATGGACGGATGATGGATGGACGGATGATGGATGGATGGATGGATGGATGGACGGATGATGGATGGATGGATGGATGGATGGACGGATGGATGACGGATGGATGATGGATGGATGGATGGATGGATGGATGGACGGATGGATGGATGGATGGATGGACGGATGATGGATGGACAGATGGATGGATCAGGGAGGAGAGCGCAGGACCCACTGCAGAGCTGCTCACTTCATTAACCTCATTAAGGTCCAACAAACCGAGTTATTTATAGTAAGATCATCTGAGCAGCAGAGGAAACGGGAGGATTCAGCAGACAATGGAAAACGCCAAGGTTCTGTTCAGGTTCTGATGGAAACTTACATCCTGAGTTGTTTCTCTCATTCTGACCGAGTTTAACCTGGTGGGATGAAGGTCTGTGAAACCAGTCAAAGGGTTTCAGACCAGAAACTGTACAGAACCGGGTCGAGCTCACGTTGCTGGATTCATCCAGAGAGTGAAAGTCTGACCCACATCTGGAGTTTTCTACATGCTACTGGGACTTTAACTGGAGCAGAAAAAACCAGCAACTTAAATCTTTTGAGAAAATAATGATGAATATGTAGAAAAACACCAACCTGGTAAGTACGGTGGAGGATCTGTGATGCTGGGGGCCTGTTTGTCTTCCAGAAACTGTTTAAACTAAAATCCAGGGGATTCTGTCAGGAATATGAAACTTCTTTATGTAACTGGTTTGTTTTAACGACCCAAAACAAACAAATGGAATCAAAATGATTCATTTTCTGTTGACATTTTTTAAATTTGAGAATTTTTAAAAAAAGTTTATGTTTTTTTTCTAGAAAAGTTCTGAGATTAATCCGAAAGTGTGTTGGGTTTATGGGTTCTGTAGCTTTGGCCTCTTTGGGTCGGTACCTCTGCTGCTTTGGCCTCCATGAGGCAACATAGACAGACTAAATGGCGACTGCAGAGGTAAACTCTCAGCTTGTGGTTGAGTTAAGTCGTCACGTCGGCTCCTCACCTCCGGCCTCCTCTGGCTGATCAGAACCGCCTGAGGACGCTCCTGGACCACCGGGACAGGTGGTCTGACTGCAGGGCTGGACGGACTCTTCCCTCACATAAAAGACACTTCCTCCCTCCTTTGTTGAGTCCGTCATCAGAGCGAACAAAGACGCGCTCTCAGGTAATAGAGCGGTCATTTCCCTCTGCCAGGTATGTCAGCCCTCGGGCCACAGCTGGTTCTGGTGACACCGCCGGCGCTTGGTGGCGGCTGGACGTCGTCACAAAGGAAGACAAAGAGGACAAACCACACAGGAAGTGGTTCTGTGACACATCTGACCTGCAGCGTTTATGTTTTTTAGACGACCAAGGACGTTTTAGTTTGTTCTGGTTCTGACCCGGTTTGTGTGAGTGCAGCGTCGGACCGGCTGCCTCCCAGAGAACAGGCTTCTCTTTTAAAGGCTTGAGCGGAGCAGAACAGTAGCGCCTTTTCCAGCCGGGGTCGCGACCCCCTCGCCTCGGCCCGAACCCGATACCTAGTCCTGCCGGCTCGGCGGGGCGCTCCGCCTGAAAGATAAGGAAATGGACCACCGGTAGTCTTGGAGTTGCCCCTCCCCCCCGGTGACACTGGGGGTCAAACCCAGAACGCCTCCGCCAGCCTTCACATCCAGACGGATCTCAGTCGCTGCGATTTCATCACAAACCGCATCAAAATCCTTATAATGTGGAAAAAAATCCATTTCACAATCAGTGTTTCTATTAAAGGATCATGTAAAATAGATTTTTCTGAGGTTTACATCATGTATGTAATTCCCTCATCAAAAACAAACAGTGTTTGTGTTGCTTTGATTTTTTCATGCATATTTAGGTCCTTTAATCTCCATGGCAACCATTCTGCTGCAAAACGCCTGGGTGGACCTAGCCCCGCCTCCAAGGCGCAGCTCCTCCTCTGAGCAAGTTTCCAAGTTTCTGAGAATCCACCTGACAGAGCAGCCCTCCCCACTCAGCTCCTTCAGACTAGCCAGTAGCAATTAGCAAACAGCTGGAGGAACTGCTGAGCTTCTTCTGATATTAAAGGGTTAATAGAGGATGACTTCCTGAAGACAGAGTTTTAGAAAGAGCAGGAGGTTTTAAAGAGATAGAAGCTCAAATTTCAAGAAATAAAATTTCTATCAATCATATTTTTCTGTATAGCATTTTATAACAAAATCCCATGAAGGGGATCCCCTCCCATTCATAATGTGAGGAGGTAAACGAGTCAGACGCTGACGACAGATCTGATAAAAATCCCCAGAGCTCGGCTGCTGCTGACAAGGAGAAAGGAAGAAGGAATCAAAGAGACGAGGACAGGAGGCGAGACGGGTCCAACCGGGCCGGATCAGAGGCAGACCGGCTGAGCCGTCATTACAAACAAGAAAAATTTATTTACTTACATTTACCAGACCCCACAACTTTATCTGTGGAGCTTAAACATAAAATATTAATTACAATCTGCAAAAAATAAAAAATGAAAAAATCTTACCAAGAACTTTTGGTCTAGTTTCCAGTGCAAATGTTTAGTTCGCTTAAAAAGTAACTTAAAGTAACTTGAAGTCAAGAACTCCTTAACATTGATGAAAAAGTTCCAGTTCTGTTGGCAGATTATTTCACTTATAGGAAAACTGTTTTATGAGTGAAATAATCTGACAGTTCAACTGGTCATTTTTCATCAGTATTCAGGAATAATTGATTTAAGCTCCTATTTCTTGCTGAAAAGTTTCTTGTAAGTTCGTTTTATCTTCAAGTGCAGAAATTAGACCACAGACTTTAGCAGGACTTTGTGTTTGTTCAGTTTTATGGTGTAACTTTTATCTTTTAATATTGAGTCTGTTTTTATGTTCATTTATGTAAGGTGACCCTGGATGCCAAGAAAGGCGCATATAAATAAGATGTATTATTATTATGAATAAAATCTAATGTTTTGTGTCTCGCCTGTCACTCATTCATCTTCCTCGGCCTCCGGCGACGGGGTGGAAACTTTCCCTCTGCTCCCTCCTGCTGCTTGTTGCCGTGTCGGTTTCCAGGAAGGAAGGCGTGAAATATCTGCCGTACGGAGACGCTGCTGACTGGCAACAGGAAGTCCAAAAGGAAACGTCTCTAGTGAAGCTTCTGCTGACGAAGGTTCAGTCAGCGCAACAGCAGAGCCAGGAGTACTTTCTATGGGACAGAGAATAAAGAGCTAACATGAAGCTAATGACAGCAACGACGTTATTATTCCTCAATCTGGAAAAACGCAAAAACACTGAGAACAGAATCAACGGAACCTGCAGTTGACGGTCGTCTCATCAACTCTGTCAGTCACTCCATCCGTTGGGGTCAAAGGTTAACGCAGAGACACTGAGCCAGGAGAACTTTCTGCTGTTTAAAGCAGACACTCAGTCTGTCACCACGACGACGAGTTCATCATTCCAGTTCAAGACATCTGAACGATCGAAAGAAACGTCCACAGACAATCTTCAGAACAGTGTGTGTGTGTGTGTGTGTGTGTGTGTGTGTGTGTGTGTGTGTGGGGGTGTGTGGGCGTGTGTTTCAGGTAGCATGAGGTGAAGCTGCAGTGGTGTAGCAGCTGTCAGACTCTGTTGGCATCAAACTTGAGGACACAGCTCTGACCCCGAGAGGAATTCACTTTGTCTAATTACACAAATTCACCGTACTGCAGTATAACACGCACACACACACACACACACACACACACACACACACACACACACACACACACACACCTGAGATCAGCACACACTCCGGTTTGTTCCTGCATGTCCTCACAGACGCAGATCAAAGCGAGGCCTTCAGACTGTCAGAGCAGCGCCGCCTCAGGCTGACAGCAGCTCATCCTGTGTTTACATTACAGCACTTTCTACTCTGCAAACACACACACCAACACACACTTCAGCAGCTGATCTGCAGCCTGATAAGATGGCCGCCGTCCTCACACACCTGAAGCGTGTGTTTGATCGGTGTGAGGTGGATCTGGTTTGGTTCTGTGGGTTTCTGTCTCAGATGTTTCTTTTAGCATCTGATGGAAGTCGGTTGGTAGCTGGAGGATTCCTCGGCGTGCCGCTGCACGCCTCCATCTGTCTGCGTCGCTCCTCATATCAATAACACGCCTGGACCAGAACACACACATCTCCACATGGACCCGTTTACAACCAGAGGAACGGCTAAACGAGCCTCCAGCTTTAATTCTTCATGCTCAGGTTTTATCAGATTTTTCTTTGCTCTGTTGTGAAAGATTTATTTTACAGCTTTGCTTCATAATCCTGCTCAGTTCTCATCTCCTTCAGTCTGGGATTTCTTCCATTGAGCTCAATTTCAGAAGGCGCTTAGAACAAACATTTTCTGACAATTTTTAATAAATCAGGTTGTATTTAATATCAATATATTCTACTAATCATAAAACGATTTGACATAAAGCTTAATCCCTCCTTCCAACATCAACGCTTAGATTAGCCAAACGGGGGCTGAATTATTTTACACAGAATCCAGATTTTTAACATCACTGCATATAAATCAAAGATTTTACTGATTTGTTTGATGCCAAAGTTTTAAGTTACATTTTTATTGGCATGTTTGGAAAAAGTAAAGAATTGGATATTTTATGTGAGAAATGCTTTGATCCTCCTCTTACATCTCCTCCTTTATCACTCAAGTATATAAAAAATGTTAAAAGATTGTAGAGATGATGATTATTTTTATCCATCCTGGATTAAATTCACCTTCTATGCAGATGATCTTTGTTTTTATCCCAGAGGTTTGATGAAGATCTGATCGTCTGAGCTCAGGATCTGGTTTAAACCCAGAGCCGTTCCTTTATTTTGAAGGAATCTGAAGGGATTTATTTGGGTTTTGAGTCCATCTCCCTGGTGACGGAGGATGAAACCGGAGCTCTGATTGGCCAGAGGCGCCGCAGGACGGACGTCTCTGTTACATAAGCTTTTAAAAGCTCTGGACCCGGATTAGCTGAAGTGTTTGAGCAGAACCCCCCATGGAGCGGCGCGGCGTGATGGGACAAACAGGAAACAGATCTCTCTCCTGGTTGATCCCCTAATCTGATCCCTTTGGATCCCAGCTGATCACAGATCGAAGTTCTGATGCTTCCAGGGTTGAAAATGTGTCAGATATGAAGAACAAACATCTGCATCTTTTTTTATCAGGTTCATAAACAATAAAATAAAAGTAGCTTTTAGCTTCAGTTCATTGACTTCTTGTTAGAAGCAGAATCATGTTGGATCTTGTTCTGTTCATTTCCAGCGGTTCCTCTCCACTGTCGCCCCGTGCTTGTTGAGGAACCAGACTAACGGTGGAAACGAGCTGCAGAAATGAGGCCAACTGATGAACTCTGCGGATCCGAGTGACGACCAGAACCTGGATCTGTTGAGATTCCCTGGGATGAAAAACAGAAACCAAAACTTTCTGTGTTCAAAGCATTAAAGTGTTTTAGAAAGTCTGATGTTTCTCCTGGTTCAACATGATGAATGAGCCACTGATGGATTTCAGAGTCGCAGGTTAATAAAACGTTTCATTCCTAAAACCAGCCGGCAGCAGATTTCAGCTGATTTTCTCTATGAAATGAGTTGATATGTTTGGATTAATCAGAGTCTGAATCACCTGATAAAAACTCTCCCTGATGATGATGATGATCCCAGCGGCTGATGAAGGCTGAGCACTGAGGAAGAGGAGGAGGAGGAAGAGCAGGAGGAGGGGCAGCATGAGGCTCCAAACTTTTACTAAAACAAAAACCAAGTTTTTTTCTCCAAATGTCACAATAAATGATATTTTCATTTTATAATAATTTCCAAGCTGAAGGTTTAATGAAACGATTAAAAATAAAACAATAATCTTTTTTTAATTTATGGTGGAAATGAAAAGAGTCATAACTGAAATGATTCTGCAGCCAAACAAAAGCTTTTATTTTAATGAGTTTCTAAGAAATTAAGATTTATTTTCCAGGACAGAAGAAAAAAGGGAATCGGATCATTTTAAAAATGTTTCTGAGCATAAACAAGTAAAACATAATAAAAGGTGAAAATAGAAAAAAACAGATAAAGAGATAATTGAATCAATTTAAACATTTTATGTTGATTAAATAAAATACTAAAGAATTAAACGAATCTTTTGCTCATTTTGAGTTAATAAATTAGATAAAATATAAACATGTTGTTCATGTGAATATAGATCAAATAAATGAATATGTAATAATAAAACCATTTGTGGCTCTTTGGTTTTATGTCAAACTAAAATCTTTAAATCTAAACAGTTTCAGTTAAAAATCCAAATAATTCAAATAAATAATTACATATAATAAAATAACTGGAGCATTTCCAGAGATATTCAGTTTCATAAGATGTTTGAGTTTCTGCTGCAGAGATCAGAGCAAAAATAATATAAACTAATATAAAATAACATAAAATAATATTAAATAATATTAAATAATATTAAATAATATTAAATAATATAAAATAATATTAAATAACATAAAATAATATTAAATAATATAAAATAATATTAAATAACATAAAATAATATTAAATAATATAAAATAAT
>CAEGAD010038788.1:0-62239 GCA_903067055.1 Poeciliopsis paucimaculata | reverse complement strand
CATCCATCCATCCATCCATCCATCCATCATCCATCCATCATCCATCCATCCATCCATCCATCCATCCATCATCCATCATCCATCCATCATCCATCCATCCATCCATCATCCATCCATCCATCCATCCATCCATCCATCCATCATCCATCATCCATCCATCCATCCATCCATCATACAGACAGGGATCCATCCATCCCTGTCTGTATTTTCAGCAGCTTTGTTTCTTGGTGTCAGCAGGAACCATAAATTTCTGAGTTACTTCGATGGTGAGTACGCCGATGGTCAGCGCTCCTGCAGCGTAGATGTACGTCTCAAAATATTCCACCAAGGCCGAGTAGCAGCCCTGCAGACCAGACACATGGAGCCTTAAAGGGCCGGTACCATCTGTTCCACATTTTATCAGTTTACAACACAATGAGTAACTATGTTCCAAACATGACATAAGGAGATTTCTCTTCCTGACTTAATGTTTCTCTTCCTGACTTAATGTTTACAAATTGGGTCTCTGTCTCTTTAAGAAGCTCCTGCTGTTCCTGAAGCTCCGCCTCCAGGAAGTCATCCCATCATGGTTCCTCTATTAAACCTTTGATGTTCTTACCAGTGTTGCTCTGAGCAGCAGCTGCTATAATGAGCTCAGCAGCTGATTGCTAATTGCTGCTGGCTAGCCTGTAGGAGTTCAGTGAGGGAGGAGCTGCAGCTCGAAGGCGGGGCTACCTAGGTGTTTAAGCAGCTGAATGGTTGCCATGGAGATTGAAGGGTTTACTGAAGGTTTGCTTTGATGAAGAAACTTTATAACATGATGGAAAGATCGACACCGGCCCTTTAAATCGCTCCAGTTTAAACCTGCAGTGTTTCCTCAGACCTTGCTGTGCCGGAACGCCTCGCCGTCGCTGACGCACTGCTCTACGCTGCCCTCGCCCAGGTGGCTGTCGCCCTGGCAACAGGCCTCAGGAAGCAGCTGGTTGGGGTGGAGCATCCGGAACAGGCTCTGCTGGAAGTCATCGGGACCGCTGGCGCCGCAGCAGTCCAGCTGGAGGAAGGAGAAGAAGAAGATGAAGACAGGTGGGTGAGGTGGTGGCGGCAGGGCGGCAGGGCGGCAGGGCGGCAGGGCGGCAGGGCGGCAGGGCGGCAGGGCGGAGGCGTCTCACCATGGTCATGATGACGTTCCAGGTAGACGTAAAGACATCGCTGTTGTTCCGGCCCTGGTAGTGGCGTTTCAGTTCCCTGCTGAAGTACTCTCTGGTTAACTGGGCCGAACACACACAGAACTGGGTCAGAACCAGACCAGACTCTCACTATATGTCTACAACTGGTTCCAGTTTACAGAAAAACCAACACAGAAGTTTAAAAAAATTCTTTGTCAACAGCCGGACACTAAAACCAGTATGATCCAAAAACCAGTAACCAAAACCAGTCTAAACCAGTCAAACACAACTAATCCAGACCCGGTTTGAGACTCAGTGGTTCTTCTGCTGACCTAGAATCAGAACTCACGTTCTCCCTAAAGAGGAAAGCCAAGATGGCCGCCGCCAGTTCCACCAGGAAGATGAACAGGATGAGAATGAAGAACTGAGAAGAGAAGACGGAAAAGTTAGTAGAACCAGCCCAGTAGAACCAGCCCAGTAGAACCAGCCCAGCAGAACCAGCAAAACTAGACCAGTAGGACCAGCAGAGCCAGTCCAATAAAGCCAGTAGAACCGGCCCAATAGACCTCCTGCCTCACCAGGAGCAGCAGACAGCGGTTCTCCCGGACGGCGCCCCAGCAGCCCAGGAAGCCCAGCAGGAACAGCAACCCGCCCAGAACCAGAACCACAGAGACGCCGGTGACCAGCAGGGGGCTCACCGCCACCGCCTCCCTGAAGCCCAGTGGGTCCACCGACACCCAGACGCCCACGGCCAGCAGGACGGAGCCGCCCAGCTGCAGCAACAGGCGGGGGAGGGGAGAGGTCATAAATATATTATTAATAGATAATAAAAATCCATAAAAATCAAATAAATATTTCAAAAATATTTGTAATAGGCAATCACTATTATTTATTAATTTATTCAATAATAAATTTCATATTATTCATTTTATGGACTTTTATTGTTCAAGTCTGGATTTATTTCCTGCTCTGTTGAAACAAGGTGCGTGGCTAAATGGGCGTGGTTAATGGGGCGGGGCTAAATGAGAGGGTTGCCAAAGGGGCGGGGCTTACGCTCTGAATGGTCAGAAATAAAACCTGAACTCACGAAGATGAAGAAGTTGAAGACGAACATGAGATGTTTGATGCAGCTCAGACAGTCGCCCTCCATGGCCGCAAGATCCTCCTGTTTGGACAGAACCTGAACAGAACCACAGTCAGACCAGGACCAGAACCAGGACCAGGAACAGAACAAAAACCAGGACCAGAACCAAGACTGGGACTGGGAGCGAGGTTGGGAGCTGAACCAGAGAAAGAACCAGGCTGGAACAGTTCTGGCCCAGTTCTGTTTGGTGATGCGTTCAATGACTCTTTCATCTCCAGACGTTGTTTACGTCTGATTCTTCTTCTGCTGCTGAATTCTCACCTTCATGATGTAAAGTCGTAAAATGCAACATTCAGAAATCGCTCTGATAATCATCGGGTTTGGTTCTACATGTGGAACAGGAACAGGTCGGATGTTTTGGGTTAAAATATCAGAACCGGGTCGTTTTGTTGTGTGGATTTAACTGAACCAGACAGGATGATACAGACCTGCCGCACTGTTCAGGTTTTATCTGGGAAAACTATTTTCTCCACTGAGGAACAGAATGACATGGAATAATTTTCCATTTTTATCTCTGAATAAAGTCCAACCGGACCGGAACCAGAACCCGGGCTGGTTCTGGACCTGAAGCCGTGAAGTTCTGCTGAGGCCCGGCGCTGAAGGACGAGACGGGGACAGACTGTCCCTGCTGGACATGTTGGTGTGAAGGGACCAGCTGGTGTTTACCGGACTGCAGCTGCCCGCAGAGCGCTGACATCATCGCTGACATCATCGCAGCAACGCTAAACATATAAACATCCAAACGCCAGAACAGAACCAATCGTCTTCCTGAACGACCAGAGGCTGATCTGGTCAGCAGGGGTCAGAGGTCAGTGGGGGTCAGCAGTTAGTTCAGTTATTTATTGATTCCCATCAGATCATTGGCTCAAATCAGAACCAAATCGGGTCAGAATGAAATGACTGCAAGTAAAAAATATTAATTATTAGTTAAAACACATAAAAAAAAATCTAAAAAATAAATTTATATGAATAAAGATTTTAAAAATCTTCTACTACAAATTCAAACCTGGACAAAAAATGAAAAAAAAAAATTAAATTAAGAAAAGAAAAATTAAATAATAAAATCACAGCTTCGGCAGTGACTTTCTGTGACATTCTGGGTCAGAATGTCCTGGGTTGTGAATTCTGCAGATTTCCGACCCAAACTTCATTTTTAGAGGCTTCATAGGTGAGAAGGGGCGGAGTCATGGTGACAGGAAGTGACAGGAAGTGTCGCACCATCTGGACTTGTTAAACTTTCTGATGATGAAACGAATCCAACCGACTTCACATGAGCTGCTCAGAGGACAGAGAGAGCAAGGCGTCGGGTCGAGTCCTTTTCTTTCTCTCCAACCATCACAAACAGAAACTTGAACTAGACCACTGAGGTTTTCAACAACCAAAACCTCTGAGCAACCTGTTCCCCTCCTGGCCTGTGGGGGCGCTGCACCAAGAACCACTGAAGGAAACGACACAAAAACCTCTGAAGACACTGAGAGCAACTTCCTGCTTCACCAGATGGAAACAAGATGGAGGCGTCAGATTTTAGTGTTGGAGGATTTTGGCTAAAGACCAGGAGCCATTTCTGCTGCTAACGCTAGGCTAGCATGTTAGCTTTGGCTGTATTTACCCAGAATGCCCTGCGCTGTAGTCCACTTCCTGCTTTTGGAGCGGTCTCTGGTCCGCTTGGCGTTCACATATGAAACTGAACCAGAGTTCACTTCAACTGAAGACAGAGTGAGGATTGGAGGGCTAGAGGTCAGAGGTCGATTAGCGTTCACACCAACCGGACAGGATTTAATAGCAAACGGACTGGAGTCGGGTTGAAGTGGACCGAACTGGGCTGGTGGGAATGTAAACAATGTCAGACCTGAGATCAGAGGAGCTGCAGCTCTTCTCTCCAACTTTATGGGCAAAACAGAAGTGAGTCGAAATGCGGAGCTTCACAGTGTGGGCGTTTCCATGGCAACGGCTAGGATGCTGCAGCAGGATGCTCGGCTGTGGGAAACACTGACTCACTGTGTGACTCACGGCGCTCTTGTTTTCTGATCGCTTGTCTGAAGAAGCGGAGAAAGAGCGAAGCGTGACTCACATGATGACAGCGAGGAGCCGCAGATTCTCCGGTTCCGACCCGCTTCACAAACCTCACAGCGCCGGCGGGTCAGGAACCCGGGCTGAGTCAGAACCACGCAGCAACAAGCAGCAACAGGCAGCAACACAGAGCAGCAGCAGAGGAGGTAAAATATTTACGAAGCAGAGCAAATTGTAAAACTACTGAACTGCGAAACAAACATTGTGCTGTCAACACAAAATACACAACAAACAGTTAAAATTACAGAAATCCACGTGGGACATATATCGGTTCTTTTACCACACATATGCCTAAAACTTGCAAAAAATTCTGGTTTATGGCTTAGAACAGCAGAAATCATTTCTATGGGTGACAATGTTCAAAACAGCTTTCAGGGACCAAAATAAATAAATAAATATGAAGCTGTTTTGTGTACATTTTTGTTGTATTTTACATCCATTATTTTGGCATAACTTTTTAGCCAGATGGTAGATGTTTGGCCCTCATGGCTCTCCATATAAAACACACAGAAAACGAATTGAGCTGCAAATGCATGAATGACACAAAATCCAACTCACCAAAGACAAAAGCAAACGAAAAACATTTTATCTTACCGTAAGATAAAATGTTGCAAAAACAGGAAGTTTAAAATGATCCAAATGGATCCAGAACCAGAGGAAGTCCTCCAGACCACGAGGGGGCGCCCAAACCCGCACTGAAGACAGTCCAGGAGAAAGGCGTCTGATGTGTTTAAAGACCATGGGAGGAAGACCTGCTGGCCTCTGGTTCAACAAAATCCCAGTTAAAAAATTCTAACTTTAAACGGAACCGATTCGGCCCAAATAAGAGGATCCAGAACTAGACAGCAGAAAACCCAGAAATACAGAAAATGTTTTGATTATAAATGATTGATTTCAAGACATAAACTCAAGCAAGTGAAGCGATGGGAACAGCAGACGGGAGGAAGAGGAGGAGGAGGAAGGTCGTTATCTGCTGATTAAATGAACGTGACCCGGATCCTCCGACCCGCAGACAGATCCCTCTGGGTCGAACCCGATTACAGTTACTCTAACTCAGTTACACAGCAGATGGTGTGGAGTTGGGGTACACCTCCAGGAACACTGGTGACCTCTGACCTCTTCAAGTTAGAGCAGAGAAACCGGATCTGATTCGTTCAGAACGAACCGACGGCACACAGAACCGTTCTGTTCAGATTCAAGTACAGAATGTTCTCAGATTACTCTGCTGCAGTAATCAGATTACAGCAGAACCTTAAGATGATAAATTCTCCATCATGTTTAAGTGTTTTGGGTCGGATTAGACCAACTGGTTCTGACCTGCAATCAGAACTGAAAACACTTCAAAATGCTTTAAAACTGGAAATTCCCACTTTTCCTGCTCTGTAAATGCAACATGATGGGCTTCAAGCCGCGGCTCCAGAGCCCTGTGTGGCCCCTGGACTGACGTTTTCCGGCCCCTGACTGAAAGTCAAGTTGGACAGAAATTTGGCGCCCAACACAGGAAGCTGATTTAAATGAGACTTTTTATTTTAATTTTGGTGAAAACGTCACAAATTAAAATGTTATGAACAGAAAACATTTCCTACAGAAGCATCCGTCACAAACCAAATCTGCTTTCACTCATTTGTGAAGCTTTTTATGTTTTTATTTTTCACTTTAATTCATTAAAGTTCTATAAAACCTGCAGTGTTTTCTAAAACTGTAATGTTGTAGTTTATCTGGCAGAAGCTGCTGAATTTCACTGATTTTCTATCAAACCATCTGAAAAATCTGAATAACATCTAAAATATTTTTCAGTTTATTTTTCTTGATTCCAGATCCAGTCCAGTTTGCGCCGGGTTCTGGTCAGTACCTGGACTTGGTTCCTGGTTTGGGTTTTGGTTTAAAGGTCCAGAACCTTCAGCCCGTCTGGGTCGTTGGTTCTGGTGATTCTGGATTTATTTTTACTTATTGAACTGATTCCATCCTAAATGATTCCTATGAGCCACTGATGTTTCCAGAACCAGAGATCATATTAACATTTTAATCAAATGGATCACAGGGAATAAAAACCCAGTTTTTATTCTACAACAACTCTGACACATTTTAATTCTGCTAATTTATCAAAAAAAGATCAAATCCAAAACTGATCAGAGAAATAACCTGTAAATCAGTTTGTGCCTCTACAAAACTAAACTAAATATTTAGTCTTCATTTATAAAACATTGACTGGAATAAACTGGATTTAATGAACCATTAAAGTTAAACTCAGTTCAACATGAATAACTTTCTTCACTATTTTAATCTCCAAGAGCTAAAATATGATTAATATCCATTTATTCCTTCTGCTGATACAGATAATGAACCGAACTCACAGGGCTTCTGGATCCGAACCGGATCTTTCCGAGTTCTTCAAACGGACTCGAGTGTTTCCGAAAAAAGCCGAGCGACCAGGTGAACAGTCCGGCAGCAGCCGCTCCGCTGCGGCTCGATCCGCGGTGAGTGGAGGCGACGCGACGCGCCGCTGAACGAACCGACAGGAGACCGGAGCCGCTTCCGGTTGGCTCTTCAGAATAAAACCGCCACGGATGTTTATCACCAGCTTCCTGTAGAGCTGCTAAATATGGGGAAGCGTTTTATTCAAATGAATTCAATAAATACATTTATGGAGATAAATCTGCGTATTAGCTCCATAAAAATGCTCATGATAAAACAAAAACGAAAATAAATGTAAAAAAACAAAAACAAAAACATTGGCAATGAGATTTAGTCAATTTCATCAATTGTGATTTTATTTCAAGATTATTTTATGCGTTTCATTATGGATTCATTTTTATTTTTATGTTGACTTTTATTTTGTAAAGCTACTTAGAAAAGTTCACCTCATTAAATGGAACATGGAATAAAAATCTGCTATAAAACCATTTAAAAAAATAAATTCCACAGAAATGTGTTAGAATAAAACATGAAGTGGCATTTATTCAAATAAAAAATATATATATACATAAAAATAATGAAACAACAGGGAGCATTTTGTCAATCACTGTTAGAAAATATTTAAAATTCGTATTTTATTTTATGTGGACATTTATTTATTTGATGGAGTACATATTAATTATTAACAGTATTGCCTTATTTATCACTAAAACCCAGAAACCAACAAATGGATCAGAACTGAGTCTTGAAGGCGCCAAACGGGTCCCAGCTCAGGTCCAGTTTCGGACCTGCAGGAAAACGTTGTTTTTCTTCACCAGTGGAGTAAAAAGTTTAGCTTCACTTTGTGAATCAAAGTCACATCAGCAGACGGTGAGGAAGAGTCCAGAACTGGAACCAGAACCAGGCTCCCACCGGTAACACAATGAATCCTCCAACATGGGACTTTGTTCAGTTTATTGACAAAAACACAATAAATGATGTAAGTACTTTTTCCCTCCACAACGTTTTCATCCCACCAGTTATTACAAAGTTAATCCACTTTTAATTCAGACATTACAAAAACTTTAAAAAATACAGCGAGGCTCAAAGGTTTCTGTCACTAAATTCAGAGTTAAACTGGCTGTGAAGCTAAAGTAAAGTTTAAACTGGAAACCAGTATGTGTAGTACCACTAAACCCAGACAGTCAGGAGGAAATTTTAATAATACGGGAAACCTGCTGAAGTTCATAGAAATAATCCTTTAAATTATATACAAAGTACTAAAAACATTTCACATGTCAGAAGGTGGCAGTAAAAACCAGCGGAGATCCGATCCAGGACTGCTGCTCGAACTGGGAGGACTGGGAAGAGCCAATCGCCTTTTACTCCACCCATTCATCAAATTTCTAATTTCATTTTCAGCATTGTTCGGATCCGAAAACTACAAACGTTTCTAAAGTGCTTAAAGGAAACTAGTCTGACAAAAGCAGAAGGAACATCTGATCAAACAAAAAAAATACTCATTATTTAACATATGGACAGAAGTTCAGCAAATCCAGGCTGAAACTGGTTTGAACTCTTCCTCCCAGTTCCTCCCAGTTCCTCAGTACTTGGGCACTTTGCTGTAATCCTCCTGGAAGTTTCTGCACATGCAGACGGACAGAACCATCCCCAGCAGCTGCAGATACAGAAACATCTGATTAAAACAAGAGCAGCTCAGCATTCCCGTCCGTCCCAGAACCCGAGGAGTTCCTCAGGGAGCCGGACTCCGTCCCGGAGTCTCCCTGAATTCACTCAGCAGCTCTGAGTGGAGCCTTTATCCTCCATTGCACAATAAAAAGCCTTTAGTATTACAGTATAGAATATGTTTATGTAATTCAATATTCTAAAAGTTATTTCTAATTTTGGGTTTGAAGCTTTTAAGCGACGGACGGCAGTTGAAGAATAGAAATGAGTAATTTAGTATTAATGAGAACATGTGTAAGTATAATTGTTGAAATGCAAAGTTCAACTTTGAACCAAAGGATTACTTTAGAGTGTGAAAGAATAGCATATAAATGATGATGAATAAATAATTATGATTACATGTTGTCTGTTTTAATATATCAGACAATATGCAAGACAATAATGAAACTTTTTTTATTACACAACCTTGCTCTGAGCTAATCTGCTCATTGTGCACTTCCATGTAGTTCACCCTCCGACCACTAGATGGTATCACAGCATTTCTACAAGTATGTGTAAAATGTGAGGAATATGCGTCAACCAACATTTGCAATAATGGTGCTAACAAAGTTTATGTTTAGGAACATAAACTTTAGGAACTTTATGTTCCTAAAGTTTCCCTTTAGGAAACTTTAGTTGACATGTTGACACAGAACGTCAACATGTTCTGCGAAGTTTGTCCTGCGATGTTTGTTCCGCATTGTTTATCCTACGAAGTTTGTTCCGCGTTGTTTATCCTACGAAGTTTGTTCCGCATTGTTTATCCTACGAAGTTTGTTCCGCATTGTTTATCCTACGAAGTTTGTTCCACATTGTTTATCCTACGATGTTTGTTCCGCGTTGTTTGTCCTACGAAGTTTGTTCCGCGTTGTTTATCCTACGATGTTTGTTCCGCGTTGTTTATCCTACGATGTTTGTTCCGCGTTGTTTATCCTACGAAGTTTGTTCCGCATTGTTTATCCTACGAAGTTTGTTCCGCATTGTTTATCNTTATCCTACGAAGTTTGTTCCGCGTTGTTTATCCTACGAAGTTTGTTCCGCATTGTTTATCCTACGAAGTTTGTTCCGCGTCGTTTATCCTACGAAGTTTTTTCTGCATTGTTTATCCTACGAAGTTTGTTCCGCATTGTTTATCCTACGAAGTTTGTTCCACGTTGTTTATCCTACGATGTTTGTCCTACGATGTTTGGTCTGCGGTGTTTGTTCTACGTTGTTTGTCCTACGATGTTTGTTCCACGTTGTTTATCCTACGATGTTTGTTCTACGTTGTTTATCTTACAATGTTTATCCTACAATGTTTGTTCCGCGTTGTTTATCCTACAATGTTTGTCCTACGATGTTTGGTCTGCGGTGTTTGTTCCACGATGTTTGTCCTACGATGTCTGTCCTACGATGTCTGTCCTACGATGTTCTCAGGAAACACAGTTCGTACCTCGATGAATGCCACTGCCATGCAGATCCCCAGCACCACGCCGATGTTGGTGAGCAGCCAGCTCTCCATGCTCTTAGAGCAACCCTGAGGCAGAAACCAGACGGGAATTCAGCCAAATAAACCGGATAAAACCAGATTCAACTGGAATTGAATGGAGCCGTGTTTGGCGGGTCTGAACCGGACGGCGTTCTTCCTTACTGTGCTGTAAACGGGCCACTCGGCCGTCTTGGACTTGCACAGCCAACTGTTTTCCGGATCGGACTCGGCCAGGTCCGGGTCGGTAATGGAGACGTTCTGACAGGAGCAGGGGAACAGCACCTCTGAACTGTTTTTGATCACCTGGTTCTCCTTCCAATCCTTATGGCTTGTCCAGCCGCAACATTCCATCTACAGGGAGGTCAAAGGTCATCAAAAACACAGCTACAAGAACTTGTTTCTGTCCCGAGTCGGTTTCTGACCCGAACAGAGCGAGGCTGCTTAGTGCTGAACTCACGTTCTCCTGGACGAAATTCCAGGCCCGCTCCGTGCTCGTGTTGTTGTCGGAGAAACCTTCCAGCACCTCCTTGATGACCTTTGACATCTCATTGTGCAGCTGGAAGACAACAGGAAGTTAGAAAAGCTTGTTTGGTTCTTATTGCAATCCGGTTTGGTTTGGATAAAAAACCATAAATAAAATAAATCTGCTTTCTGAATAAGTTTCATTTCATTCTGTTTCCTTCATTCTTATTTTTATTTCTCATCTTTGCGTCTCATTTTTTAATCCATCGATCGGCTGAATAATAAAACTAAAATATTTTCATTTTATATTTCCTTTTTCTTATTTTGTTTATTTCTATTTGCAATAAATGTTACATGTTTTTAACATTTTTTCTATTACATTTAATTATGCTTTTATTTACTATTTTACTTTCTGCTTATGTTTTTTTACATTTGAATTTTTTTTTTATTTACATATTGCTTTATTTATTTATTAATTTTACAAAGTAACATTTGTTTTTTACCTGTTCAAAGATTAACTTTATGTGTTGCCTGTATAGATGCTAATGAATATATTTTTCAAACATTTATTTATGCAGCACAAACTCATTATGTCGTCTGAAGGTATTTTAGAAAAAAAGTATATTTAATCTAAACATAAAATAATTAATAAAAAATTCATAAATTTACTGATAATATTGGGAGAGAGAACGGCTAACTACAATATGATTAAAAATGTAAAAATATGCAGCAGATTAAAATAAATGCCCCAGTTTGAACAGCAGGCGGCGCCAGAGCACCAGCTGATGCCTCGCAGGTTGTCCTGTCTGGTTGGTGTGATCACCAACCAGCCAATCAGAGAGCTTCCTGGTCTAACCACAAACTGCCAGGGAAGGACCTGCAGCAAACAGGAAGGGGCGGAACGGACCGCTGTCTTCATCATGAGGAAGGATTTCCACTCTTAGCATGAATTTGAACTTCTCTAAATCTGATCATTAGTCACATCTATTCGGACCTGATAAAGATGCGACTAAGGAGCAGATTTAGAAGAACACAGAAAGATACAGAATCTGTTAAAAACTGTAATTTGCTCTGAAGTAAATAAAAGAAGTTCAAATACAACCTGAGAGTGAAAATATATCACAAATTTCAAAGGAAAATAAAAATGGGAGACCGTGGATAATATAGAAAATAGCGCCCCCTTCACTTCCAGAGTGCAATGGTCCCATTTCCATATAAGGTAATAGGCTGACAGCGGTCTGTTCCCCTTCCTGTTAGCTGCAGAGAGGTGGACTTGAACTGTAGGTTGAAGTCGACATTTCCTAGAAGAGAAACTGAAAACCTCTAGATGACTGAAAAGGACGTGACATCACTGACCTCTTCCTTCTGGAAGTAGATAAGAGAACCGGCTACGATCTGAGCGATGAGGATCAGAACCAGGCAGGTGAAGTACTGAGGAAGAGGAGGCGAGTTAGACAGGAATCCTGATCTGACCAAACAAAGTTATTCTGAAATAATCTGTTGGAGATCCAGAGGGAATAATCTGGATGAGCTCCAGGACTCACCAGGCCCAGCACACAGCGGATCTCGTAAATGGCTCCCACGCAGCCGACGAAGCCCATCAGCATGGAGAACGCACCGACTGCGACCAGGATGTAGCAGGCCACCTTCACAGACGTCACGTTATCTGAGGAGAAACGGCAGCAGAGTCATTACTTACCACTTGCTTAATAAAGTTTATAGGGGAAAAAAATGAAAACATGAGAAGGTGAGGGGAGGAAATGGAGCTGCTAGGTAAGCAAACCTCTAAATAAAGCCATCAATATTTTTATAAGAACATAATTCTTATCCATCAAAAACCAAACTTCAACATAATGTTGAACTTTATTCAGCAGACGTTTTACCACCACTGCTGAATACCAACAAACAGAACAGCTGGTTTGACCTTAGCAGGCTCCGTAGCCAGAGGAAGCACTAACAGAAACCTTCGCTGGCTCTCGAAATAAAACAATGTAGTCAAAAATAAACTTGCGGTTTCTTAGTTTCCAGGCTGATTTCTGCTAGAGCCTTGTTGGTGATATCAGGCGTTTTAAAAAAGTATCACTTCAGGTTCACTGAATGTATTCTGGTAGCATTCAGGAACGGTCAAGTTTGTTGTTTTTTTTACACTACATAGAAAAGGTCACATTTCAAACCATCTGTGGTTTTTAAAAGGTGAACCCAACCGGAAAAAGAAAAAATATTAAAAAGTCCAGTATCCTGAGTAAGGAGCTTTGGGGAACCAAACTAAAAGTAACTAAAAAGCAAACAAAAAACCAAATCCTTATCGAAGAGATCCACACGATCAGATCTGGGACGCAGAACGTTATTATCAATAATACCAGCAAAAAAGAAAAGTTGGAGCTAAATATTTAGCGAGCTATTATTTGGCTAGCAAGGTAAATATTTAGCTTCACCCTAAGCAGCTAGCTTCAAACTAAATGGTGAGCTTGTTAGCGACATATTTAGTCACTAAAACTAAAACTTTAGCTTCAAACAGTGACATTTATGAATGAATTAATTCCTTTGTGGTATCTGTACCGTTACACTGTGAAAAGTAAACCCTTATTGTTCTGTAAGAAGCTAACCGACCCAAAGCATTGCGGTGAAACTTTACAGAGCGACTCGGTGAACTCGGAGCTGAAGTTCTGCTCCGTCTGACTCAGCGCCATCTTGGTTGAGTCTCCGCTGCGGACGTCACTCCGACCCAGTAACTGCTTCATGAAACGCCCCATTGAACATCAATACGTGTTATTTACGTTCAGGCACACAGCTGGGCAGCCCTCAGGGCCGAGTGTGCGGTGATGAGTAAGGCGGTGATGTGATGCATGCTGATGCTGGCCGCAGCAGAAAGGAGCCAGTGTGCGGCGGAGGACACCTGCTGAGCGGACAAACGTCCTCAGTGACGCCGGCGGCCCGGATCCCGCGCCGTTACACTCGCTCAGTGTTCGGCTCCGTCATTCTGCTTCACAGCCTTTCTGTCCGCTGACACTGCGCGTCTCTTTCTCCTCATCCGCACCACGCTGCGCCTCTGGCTCACTGCGTCTCATCACCACGTCACGGAAACGCTCAGCTATTTACATCATGAACATGAAACCCGGTTGCCTACTTCCAGCAGTCAGTCAGGCTCCACTGCGGCTATTAACGTCTGAACCAGGAAGACCGGGGTTCCAGCAGATCGTCATACACCGTCAGAATGCCTGCGCGTGCGCATTAAGCAATCCGACCGTCAGTTCAACATACGCGACAAGTTGTGACGAAAATAAGTCCTTAAATTGTTTTCAATGATAACTAGATAGATATTCATGCATTGTCGTGGTTGTATTTAAAGCAGCTGCAGTCAACTACAACACTAAAACTCATTAACCTATTAACCGCTGCGTCATGACGCCAGACAGTTGTTTGATCTACGTCATGAGTCCATGTTGCTGGTTACATAAAACCACATGGCAATGACGGTGTATCCTGGTCTGACAGGAAAACGGTTTGGTTTGGAAATATTTCTCCTCTTCTTGATCATTTTTGGCTGATTTAATGTTTTCATGATCTACAGTACGGTGGCCGACAGGTGTAAACGCGCAGCAAACATGCATGATGCAAACTCCAAAACACGCAAATACACAAAAAAAAAAAAAACCGCAACAGAGAAACTCTGCAAACAGATAAAACGCTGTAAAGGAGGTGAAATTGAGAATAGAGCGTGTTCCTCTCTTCCTCCACGACATGGATATAAATCATGTCATGATCTCTGATCATCCTGATCGGCCACGCAGCTGCTGCGGCCACGCAGCTTCTTAGTTAAAGTCAAAGTCAAAGTTTTGAATCTGCTTCAATCCAGGGAAATTATTCCATCTTTTAAAGATTAATTATACCTCAAATCAACTTTTTGGTGCAGATAAACTCTAAAATTGCTGCTTAAGGATTCTATCTGTATGTTTCTATGCAAATTGTGGTTTTTGTATGTAAGTTTGTTTAATTCTGCAACATTTTTACCTAAAACCATCGTGGTGCTGCCCTCTGTGGGTTAGACGGTGATACTGCAGTTGAGGTTTTAGTTTACGTTTCTCGGCCTGGTTCAGGTAGAAAATCACCTTACTCAGACACGCCCCCTAGTGGAGAGTCAGGAGGCGGTTTGCAGCATTGCTAGTGTTGTTCTGTAGTTTCCTCTGAATGACTTTAAAAACTAAACAAACCTCCAATAACAGAGAAAGCTGCTCGTCTCTCTCACATTCAGCGTCATTCTGGGCTAAAGAATTTATAAACATCAAACCCAGAAGAAAAATGAAGCAGTTTAAAGGTTCGTCTTAAATTCAAGTAAATTTTATTTATGAGTCATGAGATGCGTTTTATTTCGATAATGAGTGAAGTGGATAATCAGTTGTGGATAATAAAGTCATTTAAAGTGAAGTCCAGGTTGTGTGACCCTGTTATTCTGGTTTCACTGCAGGTACAGTATAAATAAAATGTAAATGTTGACTTGCTCATTTGTGGTTAAGTCAAACTAAAGTCCAGCCAAGAGAAAGAATTGCTTTAAAGGAAATGGATTTTGATTTTACTAAACATCTGCAGCTCATTTTTTCTGTCCGTACCAAGTGAAGGAGAAAAAGTCTGACTGTATTAAACTTTCTCTTCACCAACAAAGAAAAACAAGTTTACAAGGCACAGCTTCAAAATTCATGCTAAGTGTAACAAAAGTCAAAGAACAAGAAGCTTTAGTCAGAAAAAACATTTAAATGTTTAAGCTGGGATGTGAGCAGAGTTGGTCAGAATGACGGGAAGCCGTATGCGACACTTACTGATGACCACGGTGAAGCTCTCATCGTCCAGGAGGAGCCAGAGCCCGAAGCCCAGGATGGCAACGCCGAGCAGCTGGAGAGCCGACAGAAAAGAGTCACAGAACGGTCCGGGTCCGCCAAAATAAACAGAACAATGACTAGCTCACAAGGTTAACCAAGCTCTAACGTAACATTAAACACTTTCATTTAAAAACTGCAACAGTTACAGTTAAAATGAGCAGGAACATTAGCCGCTACCTCCAGCTAAATGCTAGCTGAATCATGCTAAGATTAGCTTTGGAAAGGAATCCAGCTTATTATTATTCCTTTAATAAATATGACAAGTATCAAACACGTATGAATAAAATTTTATGTTTGCCTGCTGTTAGCTTGTTTTAGCTAACGATAAACTGCACTAGCTAAGCTAAACTTAGCAAGCTAGCAGCAGTCTTCCATCATGTTTCAGCTTGACCTTTTCAGTTTTTAAAACCTTTACGTAGAGGTGGCTTGTTTTCCAGATCATTAATTCATAACCAAATGTTGGTATTTCAGTTATAACTTTCTTCATTTCAAATTGGGCCAATAGGAGAGTCAGACAGCTGAAATAATGTTTCCAGTGTCATTCTGGACGCTCCAAAGTCTCCAGAAATCAGAATCTAAATCATTTTCAACACTATTAAGCTAAACAAACAAATCAATATATTAGCATTAATTCCCTTCTGCTTAGTTTTTCAGTTTTAGGTATTCCTTTAGCAATTAAATAAACCAGCCACATTATAGGAACAATTGAAAGTAATTGGATGGGAATTCTATTTTTCTACTTTTATTAATTAAGTGAAATGTCAGTTTGTAAAATAATCTGCAAACTTACAATGGCTCTTTTGCTAAAATGATTTAAAAAAATTAATAGAGAGAAAAACTGTGAAGTGGAAGAAAAATTATTCGTGGTTCTAAGCAGTTTTATACAAATAATAATCTGTAAAGTGTGGAGTGCATTTATATTTAGCTTTTTTTATATATTCATTTGACCAAGAAACATCTCCAGCTCAGGCAGGTTGGATGGACAACATCTGAGAAAATCAATTTTCAAGTTTAACTAAAGACTCAGATTTTTAAAAGTAACCGAGTCAGACAGCAGAAAAACTCACAAAGAAGATGAGGTTGAACAGGAACAGGAAGTACTTGCTGACGGTCAGGCATCCTTTCCCCATTGTGTTTTATCTGCAAACATCAGGCGGAGAAACAGAAATGAAAGCCAGGTGATTTATGGTGGAACTCATGAATATTCACGTTTCTGCAGATGATTTATTTAAGGAGTTAAAGTCTGATCATCTCCCACCCCGAAATATTTTCTGCCTTCCTGCAGGAGATTCATCTGGAACTGTTCAGTCATTAAACTGACTCAAATTGGGGAAACTGGAATCTGTCTGGGTGAAGATAAAAAAGACCAGTTTGAAGGATAATGGGAACACTGGGAGGTTTGGGAGGAAATGACAATGATTACCTCCTGATATTTAACTTCAATAAAAGCAGCAGATGTGCAGATAAAACCGACATATTTCCATCTGCTGTATAAAAAACCTTTTATTTTCCCTGAATAAACTTTCGGTTCAGCTATGATTGATTTCTGCTTCTCAAACGTCAGAATAACCAGATTCCTTCAAATAATCTCCTGTTTAATGTTTAAAGTCACACGACTCTCTTTGGTTTTAAAAACTTCAACTGAAAACCAGCAGCCCTGCTGGTTGTAATGGAAACCCCCATGTAGCTGTACTGGTGGAGACCAGCTGCGACTCATTCAGATCGATTCGTTTACAAGCCGCCACCAACTGACTCCTGGCTGTGGAAAATCCAGCGTGACCTGAATGCATCGCCAGGCTCCGCTGTCCGATAAATCCATGGCGATCCGGTGAAGAACGCAGCGAAGCCCTGCAGCCGACCCGGTTAGGCAGGAACTGGGTCACTCTTATTACTACTAGTACTGCTATTTTCTAATTGGAGATGCAATGACAAATTGGCTTGTATGGAAACCCATTGGTGCCAGAAAAGAAAAAATAAAAGCCCAACAGAAAGTCATAATTCAGTTTTAAAGTTTAATTACAGGAATATAACTCTGTCATGACTTTAGTTCTCCTAGTTATGACTTTTAACTTTTATGTTTCCTTTCATGGTCGAATCGGGTTCCCAGATGACTTTTAATATTTTCTCCAGCTGGATCCATTTCTGTTCAAAAATATCTTCCAAGTTTTACATTGAATTCATGAACAAAACTCATAAATCTCTTATTTTCATCTGTTTTCTTCCTCTTCTTGTGAGATGATGAATAGCAGACGGCTTCAAGGCTTCCAGAACTCCAGGTTCTGGTTCTGCTTCTGGTTGCAAATATGACAAAGCATTTATGGTTAAAAATGAAGAAGTGGTTCTGAAATAAAGGCGCTGCTAAAAATAGAAGCAGCGTTTGTTCTGCAGCTGGGAGAGGGAAGCAGAACCAGCGGTGCTGGGAACCCAGAAGGTTCTGGTTAACGAGCGGTTCTGGAATCTGGAAGGTGTTTAAAACGAAAACCAGCTGCAGAACAAAACCAGCCGATAAACTGGAGCTCTGAGGAACATGGCCCGGCTCTGACCCGGTTCTGACCCAAATAATCCAGGCCCCGTTCTGACATAGTTCACAGGTTCTTGGGCAGAACCTGCAGTCAGCTGCTGCAGTACCGCCGGCAGCCAGTAGGTGAATCTAGTATGTCTCTAAAACTGTAGAATTCTTGTTGCCATGGTAACGTACAGTACCGGTCAGAACCGGACCTGCAGAGCCTGAAAAGTCTGATGATGTTCTGTTTTTTGTTTTAGTTGTTCATAAAATAAGAAATTGGAAAACGAGTCGGTGATGAAACTGAACAACCGAATCAACAGAACCAAAGAACAACGAAACTTCATGAAATATTTCAGAATGTTTTCCCTCCTGGTCGACCCGGTTCTATCAGGACCTGAACATCTGCTCCACCTCCAGCTGCTGCGGTTCTGACCCAAACCAACCTGTTCCCCTCCTGGCCTGTGGGGGCGCTGCACCAACAACCACTGAAGGAAACGACACAAAAACCTCTGAAGACTCTGAGAGCAACTTCCTGTTTCACCAGATGGAAACAAGATGGAGGCGTCAGATTTTAGGGTTGGAGGATTTCTCTTTAAGCTAAAGACCAGGAGACATTTCTACTGCTAGCGCTAGGCTAACACGCTAGCTTTGGCTGTATTTACCCAGAATGCCCTGCACTGTAGTCCACTTCCTGCTTTTGGAGCGGTCTCTGGTCCGCTTGGAGTTCACATATGAAATTGAACCAGAGTTCACGTCAACTGAACCCAGACCAAAGTTTGGAGGACCAGAGGTCAGAGGTCGGTTAGCATTCTAACTTTCTAAACAAACAGACTGGAGTTGGACTGAATGATGCAGCCTTAGAGAAGATTTTTGTTCTGCTTCAGTTTTTAAGTAAAAACTGATGCAAACCTGCAGAGAAGCTGTCTCTATCCTAGCCTCAGATCCAGATCCAGATCTTGATCTTGATCCTGATCCTGCAGTTTCAGTGATTCATGAACTTAGGGGAATGTCTCCTTCCTGATCGGAGCTGCAGGTTGAAACAAGAAACACAGAAGAGTCTGATCAACACTCCTCTTCCTCTTCCTCCTCCTCCTCGGTACCAGGCGCCGGACCCGCCCGGCTTGGTGACGCCACCCAGACAGCAGCAGATAAACATCAGCCTTCATCTTCCTCAGTCTCGCTGCTCGTCACTGGGAGGAGAGAACCCGTTTGCTCAGAGGCACTAAGGTGATCCTACTATATGAAACGGACCAACAGAACCAGAACCGCTTTACGAGCAGAACTACAACAGCTAGCTGGTGTAGAACTGGACTTTTGTTGAACTTGAAACGTCTGTAAATCTGAACGTTTCTAGTTTCGCTTCACATTCTGGACAAAAAAATCTATTCTCTAAAAACTGTTGCTGACTTTTAGGAAATAAAATATTTTATTATTTAAAAAGGAAATTTAATTATTTGTTTATTTGCATTTTTAATGTGTTTCTAATTTGGTATAAAATGAACTTCTGCAGAACGTGACAATTATCACGTTCTCAATTATCCGATTGATCATCAGAAAAACTGATCACTAAAGGCAGAAATATTTTTACAGACGAGGATTTTCTAGAAGAACCAGGACTTTTTGAGTTCAGTGCAGACCGTCCTCCAACCCGCCTGGCACCAGAATCAGAACCATGTTTGGGTTTTTGCTCCTGGTTCTGATTCATCTTCAGGTCTGAGCCGCTCGGCGCCTTCTGGGTCGGCTCGGCTTCTGAACCCGTCCTCACCTGCAGAACTTCCTGAACATCTGAACAGGAAGTGGTCAGAGGTCAGGGCTGCGTCACTGACTGCTGCAGCAGTAAGCGATCCCGGCACCAGGAATGAAACCAGTCCACTCAGGTCCAAAAGGTTCTGGTCAGGTCTGCAGAACCAGAACCAAATGAGGGGAAGCAGCTGTCAGTTTCTAGGCACTACAAATCTGGAACAAACTTCCAGAAAAATGAAAAACAGCCGAAACCCTGAGCTCCTTTACGTCTGGACTGAAACCAGTTAGAACCAGTTAGAACCAATTAGAACCAGTTAGAATCAATTAGAACCAGTTAGGACCAATTAGAACCAATTAGAACCAGTTAGAATTAATTAGAACCAGTTAGAACCGATTAGAACCAGTTAGGACCAGTTAGGACCAGTCAGAACCAGTTAGAACCGATTAGAACCAGTTAGAATCAATTAGAACCAGTTAGAACCAGTTAGGACCAATTAGAACCGATTAGAACCAGTTAGAACCAGTCAGAACCAGTTAGGACCAATTAGAACCGATTAGAACCAGTTAGAACCAGTTAGAACCGATTAGAACCAGTTAGAATCAATTAGAACCAGTTAGAACCAGTCAGAACCAGTTAGGACCAATTAGAACCGATTAGAACCAGTTAGAACCAGTCAGAACCAGTTACGACCAATTAGAACCAGTCAGAACCAGTTAGAACCAGTTAGAACCAGTCAGAACCAGTTAGGACCAATTAGAACCGATTAGAACCAGTTAGGACCAGTCAGAACCAGTTAGAACCAGTTAGAACCAGTCAGAACCAGTCAGAACCAGGTCGAGCCACTCTGATCGACACGAGATGGAACAGAGATCAATATGTTTGGTGTATATTGATTATTTTGCTGATGACTGCATGACGTTTTTATGATGTAAAGAACTTTGAACCTCCCTGAGGTCTGGTTCTGTGGTTCCGGTCTGGTTCTGTTGGACATAAAGCATCTTTCATGCCGTCTTTTTGCACGGGAACAAAAGCAGAAACCTGATCCGCCGCCGTGGCGCCGCTCTGGGTGGGAAGCGGCGTTTTGTCACGGCGAGGATCTGACACCCAACACCCGGGTGAAATCTGTCAGCAGAACCAGGAGCCCAGATACACCTGCTGGTTCTGACCCGGGCACACTGGGAGAACTTGGAGGAGTGGGAACGCTTCTTCTGTTAAATCCCAGAATCATCAAAATAACCCAGAATAATTATTAATCAGCAGAGACAAGTTGACCCAGAAGTTCTGGTTCTGGACTGTGGAGGATGACCCCAGGATGACCCCAGGCTGGGATTCAATCCCAGAACCTTCTTACTGCATGGCTTTGGCCCCGAATCAGGAAGACTTAAATATCTCAATGAAACCTTTAAGAAACTAAAATTATGTTTAATGTTTTAAAGGGTCATTAATAGGGTCAGTAAGGTCACCAACAGGGTCAGTAAGGTCACCCTAATACTGTGATTGTGTGAACTTCCAAACCTGCTACAGTAAATAAAGTTTAAGTTTGACAAATTTCAGCTCTGACTGATAATTTAATGTTTTACGTAGAGATTTTACTTCTAGAGTGAAGCAGTTCAGACTCACTGAAGGTTTAGATGTGAATTAAATCAGAAACTGAATGTTAATCTGCCTGAATCTCTGATCAAATATTGTGCAGTTTATGGAGGAAGAGGTGAGATCCCAGTACAGAAAGGAAAAACCAGTTTGATCAGAAAGGAGCGGCCCGTGCCGGTTTCCATGGCGACACTGAAGACAGTTTCCTGCACAGAGCACAGAGTGATCCACAGGTGTGTCACGCTACGTCGTCTCCACGGCGACTGCTGGAACGTGATGATGTCATCATGTTTTCATTTCTGCATGTCAGTTTTAAACTGGTCCAGTTTAAAACGCTGAACCAGAGCAGTTTCAGACTGGTTCAGATCTGGTTTCTAACTGGTTTCTACACTCCAGTTCACACTGCTTTGGGATCTGGATTGCTAAAGGTTTAGGGCGCCGTTTAAACCAGTTCCAGATCTGGTTTGAAATGTGGATTCAGACTGTTTTAAATGTGTGAATCTGGTTTTTCTGTGATTTTAGATCCAGTTTTAATGGATCAAAACTATTAAAATGGTCTCAAACCGGTTTGGGTCTGGGTTGGTTCTGGAATCTGACCAGATTGAGACCCGGTTGCGGTTCTGGAGGTTTGGACTCCCTGACCTTTTCTCTGGACGTGAGGAAGAGGAGCGTCGAGCCTTTGCTCGTCTTCGTCGCATGAGGAAGAGGTTAAACTCCATCCAGCCCGATTCCCTGCAGTTCCTCGGAACCGGATGATCCGGTTTGGAGCCAGGAGCCCGAGGGCCGAGCTGAGCGAGACTCAACAGGACCCAAACGTTCTGCCGGTCCGACCTCCACCACCCAAACCTCACCAAGGTCACAGAGAAGAGACTGATTTATCGACAGCCGCCATGAAACTCTGACCCACATTCACCAGAACCCAGCCAGAACCCAGAACCCAGGGCGGGGGCCACGGGGGGACCCATCCGATCGAAACGCTGCACTGGGTCACCGATAAAACATTGATCCGTCTGAGCCAGACTTTTTCCACCAGTGGCAGAACCATCAGAACGCCACAGAGGAAACGCTGATGCAGGTTGCACCAGACCCGGTTCCAGAACGTCCAGACCCGGTTCTGTTGGAGTTACAGAGACTTCATATGATTTTGACTTGAGGAAACTTTTCCTGATAATTTATTCTCTCAGTTCCCATCCAGAACACAAAATCCAAACTTCTGAGAGCCATCTTGGAGAACCACACCCTCCGGTCCGGTCCGGTCACAGGTTCTACGCCTCCACATGAAACTGCATCATAACTTTAGGACATCGGTAATCGATCGATACGTTAAACTGATCGTATCCATATTTAGAGTCGGAATCGGTCCAAATGTTTTTCTTTACAAAACATCCAACAGAACCGAGACGAAGCCCAGAAGAACCGGAAAGAACCATCAAACCAAGACCCGATATCACCAATTGATTCTGATCCCAAGTGTGAAATGTTCCGGGTCCAGTTTCATATCCAACACATTTACCAAGGAAAACATGAACCAGAGGCAGAAAACTGTGGAACCAGAACCAGAACCAGAACCACAGACTCCACCATCCATCTGCCGGTTGCTATGGCGATTCCCACCTTTTCCAAAGAGAAAATAAGCCTGGAACTAACAGCGACTGTTAGGGAACCGGTTCTTTTAGGGTCCGGTTTGTAAGGAACCGGACCTGGAGGTTCTGTAGGAACTGTAGGTCCTTCTACTGTGAAGGATCCTTATCCAATTCTGGAACCGGGTTACTGAGTTCTGGTCCACAGAACCATCTCTGAACAACTCAGATCCACACAGAGTCCAGTTTCTGGTTCGGTTCTGGTTCCGAGTGCAGACAGAGGAGGAACTACTTCCTGCGGTGGAGGAATCCACATCATGACATGTTGGTGCTCCTAAAACTAAAATGGATCTGGTTCGGGTTCAGGTTCTGGGAGGTCCAGAACATGGTTTTGTCTGATCCGGGTCGGCGGAACCAGCAGAATAGATCAGAACGCATCTAAAATTCTGATCCGGACTCAACAACTCCACACCGAACTGGACCGAACCCGAACAACCAGAACCGGTTCTGGGTTTCCAGTTCGGAACAAAGTCCATTTGGCTTCAGTTTCACTTTCAAGAACCTGAACTTTCAGGTGAAACTCCTTCAGTCAGAACCGAACCGAACCGACAAAAACGCAGTCAAACCCAGCAGAACCGAAACTCCCCCCCTGATTGATCCGAACCTGATCACCCGAGCAGCCGCGCGCGCCTCGTGTTCAGCAGCCAGACAGGCGGACCCGTTCCGGGTTCGGGTCCAGATTGCGGGTCACTCACCTGTTGTTCCGGCGGCGCGCGGAGAGGAGCGGGTTCTGTGCGGTTCTGTGCGGGACTCTGCGGTTCGGACTCTCTGACCTGCGGGTCAAACTGAACAACGAGGCGGCAGCGGCTGTTGAGACCGAGAGAGGAGGCGGACTGGCGGGGAGGGAGGAACCCCTCCCCCCGGTGTGCTGCCACCCGGCGGCCGGCAGAGGAACTGCAGGATCGGGAAAACAATAAAGTCATTTCATATTTGATCATATTTCCTATTTACTGTGTAAAGTTTAATAATTTGAGGCTTTTTAAACGTTAAATTTCAGAGGCGGTCCACAGAGGTGGCCGCCAGGGGGGACGCGCCCTCACCTGCTGAAGCCTCCAGGTCAACTGGAGTAAAATCTAGAAATTATTACATATTTTTAAATAAGTAATATTACAATAAATAAAATGATTATATTAAAATAAATAAATATTTAAATAAATGAAAAAACTATATTTAAAAGAATAATTTTAAAATAAATATATAAATATTTCTCGGTGGGACATTAGTCCGGGTCTAGTGTTTACTCTGGCATCAAATCTCTCAACCGTTTCTCTTTAAAGTTACCTTTCAAAAGTATTCATGCTGTTTTACATTTCTGTTTTTTTGTTTGTTGGTTTGTTTTTTACAAATAAAAATCAGAAAACACATTTCTAGTCAGAGCCTAAAAACATTCATCAAAACTTCCTCTGAAGTCACTTAAGCTAACCAGAACCAGCAGGTTCTGGTTCTGGCTCCAGCAGGACAACCAGCCTGAACTTACAGCCAAAGATATTATGGGATAGTTTAGCTCAAAGCATGGTCTAGTCAAAGCCCAGACCTGATGGAGCTGATGTTCTCAGATGTTCTTCATCCAACCTGACTGAGCTGGAGAAGTTTTGAAGTCTGCAGATGTTCCTGACTCAGGTGGTAACAGAAGCACACCACACTTTTCAGATTTTAAAACAACTCCATGTTGGAGTCTGAAAAAGTTCTGCTGACGTCACATCAGTCCAGATCCACGGTTCTGCTGGACTGCCCGTGGTGGTTCGGTTCTGTTGGACCGCTCCGGGTGAGGTCAGCTCGGTCTGCAGAACACAAAGCCTCTCCTCAGAGCCGCCAGTCGTCCTGCAGCTGACGTCACCGTGACCCCATGACCTCACTGACTCACAGAGCACAGCTGACCCGGCCAGTCCGGGGTTCTGTTCAAATCCAGAACCGAACCAGAGCTCGCCCGGACGGGTCGGAACCCCACCGGTTCTGCTGAGTGGATCTGGACCGGTATCATTACTGCTGCCACCTGGATCTTTAAGGAAGAGTAATCTGGTCCAAGTGGATCAGAACCAGAATAGAAAACAGGATAAACAATAAAACATAACGAAATGAAAATAGAAGGTAAAATCTGTAATAATCTGATAAAACATGTTATTTTCCTGCCTGGACGGGCGCTGCTGCCCCCTGCTGGCCAACACACGTATTACAAGATGAGACCGTCCAGAGCAGCAGACCGTCCGAACCAGCAGCAGAACCGGACCGGTTCTGACTTTTGTCTGTTCCTGATGTTTCCTCCTCTGCTTTTCAAACAGCTCCGGACTTTGACTAGGCCACTCCAGAACCTTCCTGTTTGTTTTGTTTTGAGCCAGTAGGAAGAGAATCTGATTTTGGATCATCTGCAGAAACCAAAAGCCCAGAGCACCATGCTGCCACCACCATGTTTGACTGTTGGTATGCTTTTAATGTTTCAAGTTTTTATTTGGAGACATTTTCTTATTTTAGTTTGTCTATTTAAGATATTTTGTTTGAAAATATGTTATTTTTTTAAGTTTAAATGTTTTGAAATTAAATGTTTTTAAAAAAAATATTCAGATATTCTTTGACATTCAGTTTAATTATACTTAAATGTAACTTTTTGAAACTTTTAATACACATTTAGTTTTAAAAATGTCATAAGATAAAGTTTACCATTTAGTCCATCCTTCCATTTTCTAACCCCTTGTCTCCAATGTCCCCAATGTCTCCAGCAAAGACATTACGGATGAGGGGCGTCCCTAATGTTCTGGGCGAGAGGCGGGGTCACCTGGCAGGTCGCCCGTCTGTTATTTTTAAAGCTTTGGGGTATTTTATTTTCTGTTTCTGACAGTTTAGCAGCTGATAGAACGGGACGCAAACCTTCCAGAAACTTCAATTTTGTCTAATCTTTGCACTACACGAGGATGATTGACAGCACCAAGCCCCTCCTCCTGACTCTAAAAAGTATTCAGCCAATTTGTTTTAAATTGTGAACTAAGAAAACCAGATATAAACATAGAACCGACCCACCAGAACCGACGACCGACCAGCGGACCGGCTACAGTGAATACTTTACCCAGATGCTGCGTTTGGGTTTGACCCGACCCGGAAACCTTTGCACAGAACAGGCTCAGAAACAAGAGTCACAAAGAAACTTTATATAGTTTTCAAGTATTCAAAACTGTTAAATAAGTACAAGATGTGTTCACATGATTTACATATTGGACAATATCTGCCTGCTTTAGTTCTGCTAGCGCTGGGCAACGCTCCGCCCTCCGCCTCAGGCCGCTGGAAGCTGGCGGCCGCACCTGGAAGAGTTTACAGTGAGAGAGGAGGGAGACGGCTGATTGGCCGAGGGGGCGGGACAAGACGCTGATTGGCTGCTGGTGATGTGAACAGTAACACAGAAACGGGTCAACGTTCCCAGCTGATCCCGCTCAGACAGACAGAGGAGGAAGGGGGCGACAACCAATCAGGGATCAGGGATCTCTGAGCTGACCTCAGAGGAGGAAGAGGAGGACCAGGTCTTCCTCACAGAAGCTGAAGACAACTTCCTGTAAACAAACAAACACTTCCTGCCACCGTCCTCCTGCGACTCTGGACAGGAAGTCTGAGTAGCACCACAGAAGAGACAGGCTGTAGTGTCAGCGACGCGAGAATCATGGGAAACTGGGAGAGGAGCGGGAAAACTCAGCTGGGGGTCAGAGGTCAGAGGTCCTTCTGTACATCAGCTTCAGGTCAGAGCGTCAGCCCAGCCGGATTCTGCTGCCGAGTTCTGGTTCCGGTTCTGCTGGGAGGAAGAGGAGGCCTGTGCTTTAATTCTGAAAGGCTGCAGAGCTTGAGCAGCTTTCCTGCTGGGAATACCATCAGATTCCAGGTCAGGGAACCAGGCCAGAATCTGATTCCCAATCTGGGATTAAAAATCTGGAATACCGTCTGGAAATCAGAACCACAAGCAGAACCGGGTCGAGTTTACCGTTGATTCAAACCAGGAATCTACATTTACCGTTCCAGAGTTTTCCAAACCCACAATTCCAGGATTTGTTTTCCCAGTTTTGGAATCACTTTAAAATCCAGAAACTTCTCTGGAAACAGATTTGTGATGAAGCCGATCCAGAGGGAATCGGATCCATTCCGGAATAAACATTTCAACTTGGAAGTAAAGAAGCAGAAATGAGGAAAGATTTGGGAATGAGAGTTTGGAAAAGTCTGAGCTGCTTTCAGGTCCAAACCAGATGCCAGGATATCGGATCTGAACTTCAACAATCGGTTTTAAAAATGAAAACTGAACCCCAGATTCCTGATGTGTTTGGAAAAGTGATCTGGAATAATGTCTGGAAAAATGAAGATGGATATACCGTTTCCATTTTTATCTGGAAAATCGTATTTTTCCAGGCTGAAGCCGTTCAAATCTGTTCTGCTCCTCTTAAAGGGACAGCGCAGCTTTTTGGGAAGCTGCCTCCATATTGTTTTTTATATTAGCTTATCGTGACGTTTTCCTGAAGATCCGGCCGGTTTTTTATGACGGTATTCCAGAAATCAGAAAGAATCAGCAGCTCTGTTTGGACTCAGCCCCACCTAACGCTGTGATTCATTCAGGATCATGATTGGCTGTGGTGCTCTGGCTGCTGATTGGTCGGCACCCGGCAGAACTGGCAGCAGAACCGGAAGCGGACCTGGCGGCGGAGCGGCTCCAATGCCTCTGGATAAACAGCTCTGAGCGCGGACACAGAGTAAAAACCTGCCTGGAGACAGAAGCCATGATCTGTACACTTTCTACACGTCCATGATGAAACAACAAGTGCATTCTCTTAAAGGAACAGTACAACTCAAAACAAAGCCCGTTTCCACTGGAGACCCGGCCGGATCCTGGACCGGATCCGGTCCGACTGAAAGTTCAGCAGAGAGCGGAGCTTTGCCGCAGGTCAACAGCACCCGGGTCCGCTCCGTGATGATTCGAGTGCCATGTCACTTCCTGTCCATCATCAGCGGCGGCGGTATTTACAGAAGCTTCAGGCGTTGAGCCGCAGAGACTGATCCTCCCTCCTCCTGGAGGAGATATCGATGTCGATGGAGTCTTTCCCCACGATCAGCCGCAGACGCTTCGCCGGAGGAAGTGGAATGAAGTCGTCCTCGAAGTCGTTGTGGAAGTAGTCGTCATCTTCCTCCTCTTCCTCCTCCTCCTCATCGTCGTCGTCCTCATCAGAGGAAGGGTCGGCCAGGACCTTCTGGGTGCGATGGCCGCCGCCAGCCGCGTCCCCGTTGGCCTGGAGCCTCCGGGCGTCGTCCTCCTTCCTCAGCTGGATCTTCAGCTTGGTGGCGTTGCCGTGGACGACCGGCGAGAAGCCGTTGTTGAGCTTGGCGATGTAGGAGCCGGCCTTGTCCTTGTCGTGCTCCTTGCTGAACTTGATGCTGATCTTGCTAGAGGAGGTGGGGCTGAGCGTGGATGAGGCCACGGCGTCGGCGCCGTCAGCCGTCTTGCTGCTGCTGCTGTCCCTCCGCCGGCGGAGCGTCAGCTTGGGAATGCCGCCGCTGTTCTCCAGAATTAGCTGCGCGTCGTAGCGCGTGATGCGCCGCTTCTTCTTGGCCTTGTCCTGTGAGCGGCAGCTGCTCTTGCTCTTATCGCGGCGGAGGGATTTGCCGCCGTTGGCCACGCCGTTGTAGTCCCGGTGTCTGTCGGCGAAACTCAGCAGCACGTTCCCGCCGTCACGGCCCGCAGCAAACGGCTCGCAGTCGGAGCCTTCGCATTTGATGGTCCGCTCAGTCCGGAGCCGGGACGGCCGCTTCCGGCCCGAACACGAGCTCCTTCGGCCGTAGCCGCTGCTTAGCCCCGGCGGCTGCGTCACGCCGCCACCGTGCTGCAGGTACTCGTCCATGTCTGCCGGTTCCGTTTTGATGACCACGCCGCCCGGTACCGGGCTGAGCCCGTCCATGGCGCCGGGCTCCAGCTTGGCGCCCGGCAGGGGCTCCGGGGCCTTCAGGGTCCGCGTGGACCTGCGAGTCCTGTAGGCGGAGCCGCGGCCACCGTCGGGAAGGTCGCCGTTCTCCTTGGCGGCGTGTCGGGTGAGGCAGCCCCTCGGGCCAAGCGGTGCCACCTCCGGACCGTCCTTCTCCTTCTTCACGGTGATGACGCTCTTACACGGCAGCACCTTAGAGTCCCTGAGGCCCAGCGGGGCGGCGTCTGCGCGCGCCGCCGCCCGCCTGCGGCTGCGCAGACGCACCTTGCTGGGAGGCTTGGACTGGGAGCGAAGTCTCTTTGGTTCCCTGCTGCTGTTTCCTGGAGCCGGTTTGGAACATGAGGTAGAGACGGCTCGGGACACAGTCTGTCTGCTCGGGGTCCGGGTCCGGTACTTCAGGCCCGGCGATGAAGATGATGAAGATGAAGTTCTGGTTCTGGCAGCTGCAGGGAAACAGAGAAACAGGAAGTAAAAGCTATATAAAAGATTTTTTTTTTATTAATTTTTTTACATAAGATATGTTACTATGCATTAGAAATACATTTAAAATGTATATTAAAAATAACATTAAACAATCAGCTTTATTTATCCCACTACTGTTAGTGACGTATTTTATGTAGTTTTATTACATAAAAAGAAATTAAAAGTTAAACAAATATTAAAAATAAAGAAAAAGATTATATTTTCTTTGAGAATTTTAAAAAATATGATAAATTGCAAATAATATCAAATATAAAAATTATTTAATATCACAAAACGAATTACAAAAAAAATCTTTAAAAAGTTAAATTCTTAGGAAATTCATTAAAAAATTCAAACATATATTAAAATATATTTTAAATGTCAGAAGTAAAAGAAATAAAAATATAACAATACATGCATACAATTAATTGACAAATTAAAGATACGAAATAAAATGAAGTACAAAAAAATTATAAATATTTTATAATTATATAATGAAAAATGGGAATCAGAGAATACAAATCTAAAAAATTTACTTAAAATTACAAATATAAAATTTAACAATAAAGAAAAATATGAAACAAAATAAATGCTAAGGACAAGAAAATCAATAAAAACTAAGAACTGATGTAATTCCTCCCGTCTGCAGATTCCAATCAATAGTCTGATATTATTGGTGCTCGATCTTACATTGATGTGTTTTTGGCATTTCCTGAGAGTCGACGTCGGTGTGGGATCCCACAGAGTGGCTGTCCGAGCTCCTGTTCCCTTCTCCCAGTTTCTTCAGCCGGTTGAGCCGCTTGTCCGTCTCCCGCAGCCCGTACTTGCTGTTGATGACCGGAACCTCAACCGGAAGCCCAGCTTTGGATTTGAAAGCACCGGTTCCCCGTCTGAACAGAACCCGGAACAGAAACACGGTCAGCTCAAACTGTGACTGAAAATCGTGAAGTTTAGGATTTAACCGGAATGTGTTTCTGTTCTGGCTGCAGCCAGAGCTTCAGAGGAGTTTTTAATCCGGCCCGTGTTTTAAGGTCCAGACGGTGCTGCTCACCTTTCACACGTATAACATTCACAAAACTCATTGCTTTCCCCAAAGAAGCCGTCTCCATAGTAACAGGAGATCTCCTCCCCGGGCTCGATGTCCCTCAGGACCTTGACACAGGCCGTGTCTCGGCCCGTCGACACAAACTGCAAACACAGAACCCGTCAGGGCCGCTTCCAACGGCCCGGCAGCCAATCAGGAGCGGCCAGCAGCCTACCTTACAGTTCGGCCGGCAGTCTGAGGAAGAGGAGCAGAAGTTAGAGGGAGCAGCAGCAGCGAGGAGTCCGGTGGAGGAGGCGGGGCTTACCGTGGTTGATGAAGGCGGCCGGGCCGAGCCACAGCTGGGCGCAGTTCTTCCTGGTGGAGTACATGACGCTGAAGTCGTTCTCCCCATGGCGCAGCAGCATGTTCTCCTCGCTCTCCGACAGCTCGGCGATGCAGCCCACCAGAAACTCGATCTTATCGTTCCTCTTCCTACGAGACAGCAACAGAGGAGAGGCTCATCAACCCGGCCTCATGAGCGCCACAATGGGTCGGCCGCGCGGCAACAAAACAATTCTTCCTTACAGCGCTGCAACAATTTACTGATCAAGGCTGCAATGACCCATACATACAGCAACAGAGCGATTCATCAAAGCAGCAGCATCATGGAAACGGCTGCAGTTTGGCGAACCAAAGGAACCTTCAGCAGAACCGGTGGATCCCGTCCGGATCCAGTCCGGGTCCCCGGAAGAAGTAGCAGCAGGATGACTCACCATTCCTTCGTAGCCACGATTTTGGCTCCGTTCTGCTCCGATGAATAGCGATTACAGGGCAGAATCTCGAAGCCACTGTCTGCCGTGAATATCCGCAGGTAGACGAACACCTGGAGGGAGCAGAGAGTTAGAGCCTGGAGGAAGAAGCAACTCGTCGAGCGAGAGGCGGAGCGCTGCGGCAGCGTTTACGTGCTGCTTGAAGAGCTTCTCCTGAGCCTTGGACTTGTGCAGGAACAGGTTCCGGCACCAGTCTCCCGTCGTCAGTGCCTTGTAGGCCTTCTCCATGTTGTCGTGTTTCTTAAAGCGCTCGATGATATCCTTCAGCTCCTCCTGCCGTCCTTTGATTGGCCGGAATCTGGGAGGAGGAGTTTCAAAAGAGAGACGTAATGTCACCAGAGGAAACCTGATGCTGACCGGAGTGTATAGTTTCATCTAAAATATTATGGTAATAAAAATTATGAACATATTAAAAATTAAAGCCAATAAAAATATAACAAGATATTAAAATATGTAGTACAACAGAATATAAAAAATATCAAATTACATAAAAAACATTACCAAAAAATTACATTAAAAATGTTAATATAAAATAGGAATATTAGAAAGAAAAAAATTACAAATAAAAGATTTTGATGACTATAATTTTTGGCAATATAAAGATATTAAAACACATCTTAAAGAATGTTAAATATCAAAAGTAAAATAATTTAAAAATACAACAAATCTAAAAAATATTTATAACTAATAATTACAAATAAAAATACTAAAATAAATTAGGCACAAAATTATATATAAAATATTATACAAATAATAAAAATAGGAAGCAGAGAATACAAGTAATAAAAAAAAATTGAAAGAATAAAATTTAAGCAATTATAAAGAAAAAATGTAATATATTGTAAACGTTAAAAATGATAAAATGGGTAAAGGGACCTGGTGTTCATCTTGTGTGTCTGGAAGCCCAGGTAGGGGTCCAGGATCAGGCTGGTGGTCAGATCGTCGTTCTCACACAGCTCCTTGGCGGTCATCCCTGACGACGGCACGTAGCGCCGCTCCGCCTCCAGGCTGGCGCCATTACACCCTGCAGGAACCACAGAGCTGCGTTAGCATCTGGATCTTACAGCCGGCGGCGCCCCGGATGCGCTCTGAACTCACTGCGGCTGCATCTGCGGCTACGCGGGTGGCTCCTGCTGTGGCGCAGCGACGTCCGCTGCGGTTGCTGGGAGCGAGTCTGGCTCACCGGTTGATCGCTGCTGGTCAACTTGTTCCCGTGGCGTCTGCCATTTAATACCATGTTCTTGGATTCGCCCAGCCACTTCATGCCCACAAGCCCCCTGCTCCAGTTTCATTTAGTCGCTCAGATGAAGGTGCTCGAGTGGGGAAGATCGGCCTGGTTAGAAACCTGCAAACAGAGCAGAAAACTGGTGAAAAACCAACAATCTGACTGGACGAGCAGGGAACAAACCTTCCCCCAGGGGGAAAAACATATCAACCTTCTGCAACATTATTTACTCTTTACTGAATTATAAGTTGAAAAAGATTTTTTTTCCCCATTTCTTGTAAATTAACATTTCCAAATACGTGAAAAAGTTATATTAGCTGACAAATGTATCTAGTTAAATATTCCAGACTTCATGTTAAAATGGCCCCATGCGCCTCCTAGCGGTAACTCCAAATACCGCAGCCTGCCAGCAGCACTGAGTTCTCTGAAGTTGTTCCTTTAAATGAACCCTGAGGGACTCCACCTGGAGGTCTGCTGGGGTTTCTGGCTCTAAGCTGTCAGCAGCAGCAGAAGAACAGGTCAGAATGGTGAACGACTTACTGCTACTGTCCAAACTTCACCCCTGGACGGGGAACACAGACCAATCGTACATGATCCATCACACTGCCTGGATCAAGACACTGACATGGAACCGGGTCTTGAATCATTTCAACAGAACCAACGGGAAGTTCTGCAGCAGAAACTTGGCTGGATCAGAGCAACATGGCCCAGCCTGGTCACCGGTTCTCCACACATTTCAGTTAACAACAAACAAAATAGCTGAATCAGAACAATAACTACACAAACCAAACAGCAACTAATAGACTGCTCTCATTTTATTTATTTTTATACCTCTTTCACCTTTATGGTATGCTTCAGAAATATCCTTAGACATGATTTGTCAGATTTCTGATTCTACACATGCTCAGCTTCGGGAAAAATTGTTCTAATATTTCATCCATTGGGTTATTTGAACATTCAAAACAAACCTGGAATTATGTATTCAGGATCAATGACAACGAAAACTATTTTAGTGTATATTGGTGCCAGGTGAAAATGTTGACATTTTCAATGGTCACAATGTTATGATAATTTTAAGTGGTCTGGCAGCGCCCCTCAGTGGTAACCTCAAGCACTGCAGCAGCTGTCAGGTGAACGGTCCTTTTTACTGTAATTTACCATTTGAATCCAGACTTTCAAGGTTTCAATGGCCAAATACTCAAAATTTTAGTATTTCAATCACGTATGAGGTAGAATTGTTGTTTAATCGACCATCTAAGCATTGAGTGCTTCGTGTTATTAGCTGTCAAGGCTAACGTTAGCGCCAAACAAACAGCATTCCGATCAGGATAATGAGGCTGTGGGAACCCGGAAGGCCACGCCGACGGCTGAGGCCGACTGTGTTGACATGCTGCGCTGGTTTCGAACCAGCAACCATCAGAACCACAGCTAAAAATGTAACCTTGGGGCAGGCTAAGCCGGGTCGGCGTGACAGCACAACCCAGCCGCTGCAGTCCCATAAACAGCCCCATAATTCCCCGCTGAGCATCCCGGCTGCTCACCAAACCCACCCCGGTCCAATCTGGGGACACCGGTTTAAAGAACCGTGGTCCCCGCACTCTGCTAGCTACAACCTCAACAGGATGCTAAGCGAGCTTAACCGAAGAAGATCTCGGTTAAGCTTTATTGTTTATTTTCGAACAATAAAGGGATACATATTTGATCCAGACTGGAAGCTGGGCTCTTCTGGGTATTCGGAACCGAACAAAAACTGAGCTATATCCCGGCGGAGCTCGACTGTTTCCGGACACCGACACTCACTGCTTTAGCTCCGGCTGCTCCGTTAGCGTTAGCTCTGCTGGCTAATTTTCTCCCTGACAGGACGGTTAACGGCAGCCTGCAGCCGAGAGGATCGAGCCTCCAGCGGTCGCAAGAGGTTGCGAGAGTCCCGGAACGATTATCCCTCACGAGAGCTTTCCACGCGTTTAAATGCCCACGACACGAACAGTACTCACAATATTACAGACTGAGAAACAAAACAGCGGTCCTGATCCAGATCCGTTACGAGACCCAGGAAGAAATATCATAGCAAACGCATTATTGTTGTTTTTCTCTGGAAATTAACATTAAAATTCAAGATGGCGGCCTGGCACAGGCGAGAGGGAGCCGCATCACAGCCATCCGACAGAAAATAGATCCCTGAAATACGCCAGCAGTTCCGTCGGATCCACGCCGAAACGAGACACTGCGCGTGAATAGGCCCGAGTAAAACACGGGGAGTGGACACCGTGGAACATTTTTTCTCTTATCTGTCATATTGAAGGAAAGTTAAATATGTTTAATTATGTTTTTATATCCTGTCGGATGCACACACAAAAGTAGTGCTGCATAAACAAACATCTTTACGCACCAGAGTTCAGAGATGGTGAATGTTCGGTTCTGACAGGAGAACCGCAGCCGAACCCGACCAGAACAAACGAAGTTCGGTCCAACAACATTTATAGAGTTTCACATCTGCTTCACGCTCACTTCCGCTGATAAGGGGGCGCTGCGGGTCGGCGCAGGAGCATTTCCTCCCGCAAGCAGCTCATCTCTCAATATTATTTGATTTCGATCATTTTAATGCAATTTCGTTAGTTACCCGCACTTCAGTGTATTTCTTGCAACTTAATTGATTTCATATTGCTACTACGTTGTCTTATTTTGTTGAACTATTTCTATTGGATTGATAACTACGTTCATATTAATATATCTAACTTTAACCACATTTTATTTTGTTCTCGTATTTAATTTTATCGCAGCAACTTCAGCAACATGTTTATTTCCTATTTGAAATAATTTTTTTAATTATTTTTAAATTTTTCATTTTTCAAAATTTCAACTACTTTACTACGTGTGCTTCTTTTACTTTATCAATTTAAACAAAATTATTCATAGCGTATTTTAAATGTAGTTATTGTGATGTTACACCTCTCTTGTCCACTGGATTGGAAATATACTGACACTCAGGTCAAACTGAAAATGTTGTTTATAATTTACATTTAGTTTAAAACTTAATTATGTCAAACTTCATAATAATCTTAGGAGAGTCTGGTAACTCTGCAATTTTAAATGTGGGTAGAGTTGAAAAGGAAAAAATATCTTAATAGAATGAATTATTATGATTATAAGTCAGAGCCGGACTGAGATTATACAGGAAACTGGGCAGAATTTGATTTGAAAGCCCCCTCCCAGTTATTTAGTAATATAAGTTTTTATTCTGTGAAGAGATTGGACTTTGCAGGAGGCTGAAGTGAACAGCTGATCAGACCAATCCACTTTGGATCTACGCTAACTTCAGCAACATTGTGCATAACCAGAAGCATGAGAGGAATCACTCTCTGTGAACAAGAAGAAATCTTCAACAGAACCAGAACGACAGTCTACTGGGATCAGGAGAAGCACTGAGTTTCTTCAATGAACAGTAAAACAGAGACAACTCAAAGTTGATGGCAGCAGCAACATTGCTTTCAGCCAAAGGTAGCTCTTTAAAATCCTTCAGTGTTCGGGTTCCGTATAATTGTCTGAGACTATTAGTCTATTGTAACAAGTCATGGGTATTTTGCTATAAAAGAACCTGAATAAAATTCCTGAAAGTCCTTTATGGCAGGAGTGTCCCAAGTGTGGCCTGCGGGCCTTCTGTGTTCCTGTGAAGTATTTTGGGGGGCCCAAATGAAGCAAGTCTGGCCTGCAAGTTTAAGTGGTAGATGCAGACGGAAACTTTTTCAGCCTATTTTTCAGGTAACATATTGTTAAGAAAATATTAGGCACAGAAATATAGATTCCAATTTTTAACAAAGTTTTTGCATTTATGTAGAAACATAAACACTGACCTACTTTTTATGAATAGCAAATATTACTTAATATGTAAGAAAACAACCCAAGAAATGAAGAAACTCTGGGGTTTCTTTATGTTTTGTGTCTACTATGATTTACATGCCTCCGTTCTCCAAAAATCTAAATATAACATTTAAATTGCTCAGTTTATTATCAAGCAGCTAAAATAAAAATCAGGCAACAAATGTTTGTTTTAAAAATTTTATTCATATTTTAACAACTTTGGCCCTCATGACAAAAGGTTTGGACAGCTCTGACTTATGCCCTTTTTCTCCCATCCCTACCAAAGCTATAAAGATAAAGTTTTAATATTCTACTTGTCTGTTTAGTGAAGCATCTGAAAATGATATTTTCTGACACGTTCCAGCTGCAGATCAGAGGAACACAGAGGAGTCCAGGAACCTTGACGTTTATCCTGGAGCGCTGCCCAGAATCAGGCCCAGGAACCTGAACTGTGTGGGCGCTGAGACTCCACAGCGGGATTTCAGTGACTTCACCCTGTTTTCAGGCATGTGGGCTGCATCATGTGTGAGGAAGCAGCTGCCATGGAAACCACCTAAATACCTTCTCCCCTGACAGACCTTTGACCTTCTCCTGTCTGATGAAGATGATGCTGGAAGCTGAGCTCCAAGAAACATCATTGAACATCATGTTTAATACGAATTTAGTCTGGGCTCAAGGAAAGCATTAAAAAGGAATAAATACCACAGTCAAGAATCTTCACTCTATGTATGGCTTTAATCAGATTTACTGCAGTTTAATTAAATGTTGGTATATTTATTTAATATGACATTTATTTTTGTTTTTAATTGAATGCAATTGTTTTTATTTTTACATGTTTATTTTGTTGCATATCTATTAAACTTAGTTTACTTTTAAGAATATTATTTTAGCTATTTGATCGATGCTTAAATCTCTTTATCTGAACTTAATGTATTTCACTTTGTTTTAGTACATTATGATATCTTATTTTCTGTATTTTGATGGTGGCTGATTGTGTCTTAGTATTTGTTATTTAATATAATTTGGTGCAAAAGATTTTCTTTATGATTAACTGAATTTGCAGAAAATATTAGAACTTTTTTTAGTCTAACAAATCTGTATTATTTTTGTAACTTTTCAATCATATAATATTTTTAAATATGTGAGCAATACAATTTCATTTATTTTTTATAAAATTGTATTTTGAAATATTTACCAGTAGGTTGATAAATATATTTAGGATTTGTTATTTAGGTACATATTTTACTTTTGTATGTCATATTTATAGAAATAAATTTTATTTCTGCAGTTCAACTTGAACATGCTCTAAGTTATTGTTGTGAAAGGAATTTCATTTCATTCAATGTTATTTTAATGCATTTTTGTTTTCCGCAAGATCACTGAATAAAATTGTACTTTAGTGTATTTAATTTTATTTAAGTATACATAAATTTAGTTTTATCTTATTGTCTGTTATATTTTACTTAAAATAAAATGAGTATGTAAATTGTTTTACTAAAACATTCTTTCACTGACTTCGTCATTTTTCTATTTTATTTTACATTTTTTGCACCTGCGGAAATACGTCACGCTTACGTCAGCGGTCGAAGTTGAATCGTTGACGCAGGCGGGCTCGTGGTGGCTGGAGGATTCGCGGGAAACGTCTAAAATCAAACCTGCGGAGCGTGAAGGCGCGTGGCTCGGCCTGTCCTTGAACCGCACGCGGCTCCCGGTCAGAAAGCGGCGGCTCCGTGCGCGCGCTGGGACGTAGCAGCCTCGCGGCGGCGCGAAGGGAGAAGGAGGAGGACGGAGCGGGAGAAATGGCGGAGCGGCCAGAGGACCTGAACCTTCCCAACGCGGTGATCACCCGCATCATCAAGGAGGCGGTGAGTAGGAGCCGGGCACCGGGGCGAGCGGTCCCGGTTCTGGTCCGTTTTGGTTCGGGATGTTTCCGAACTTGACCAGAATCAAAACTGTCTTCTCTGCGAGAGAACTGAGAAGCTCCGCTGCTTGATTTCATCTCATGAAAATAAAAAACGACAAACTTCTGTATAACCCAACAGGTTTTACCTGGGGTCAGAGGTCACAGATCTTTAAAGTTAAATTGTGGGATAATTTCTCCTCCAGTAAAAAGTGATGAGTTTATCTCAAAGGCAAAATAAATGCTGTCATAACTCATATCAATCAGTTACCTTCAGAGTGATTGTATCTCCAGTAGCAGTCAGCCTCGCAGTGAGTGTTTTAGGCTTCTGACTTAAGACTGCTGCCTCTAGCAATCTCATAAGTGTTATGCTAACAGATCAATATCCACATTGCTTCAACTTTTGAGATGCTAACTTAGCTGCTCCCAGTTGAAAAACACCTTGTTGCCTCGGTTCCACGTCATAACTACAGTCTGAAAGATTTAAAAAAAATACTAAAAAAGGAGTTAAAGTAAATTCACAGCAAACAGAAACGATTCAACAACAAAGAAACACTCAAACAGCGGCGCAGTTTCAACAGGCTGCCACCAGGAGGCGCTGTTCTAGAAAGCTGGTTTTAAGTGATTTGGGTTAAATTTGAACCCTGTTCTGACAGCAGCCAGACTTCTGACCCGACCAGCGTCTGTAAACAGCTGCTGACTGATACCAGACCCGGTAACGTGTAAACAGAACCAGTAGAAAACGGCGACTGTAACCAGAGCTCTCGGCGAGTCTGTCCACGGTGAATCCGTTTTATTGTTTTTGGACCAAACCAGTTCAGACCAAAATAATGGCTGCTGTAAACTCATTTCCCAGTCTGGTGACGAAGCTTTTTCTCTGTTTCATTTGAATAATTAATTGCTGGTAACTGGACGGGGACCAATTTAAGGCTCAGTGAGGATTTTCACGCTGACACATCAACGTGTGAATGTTTTTCCTGCTGATGGGAGTGAAAAGAGCAGTTGTGAGCCAGCTTGTGTTTCCTGACCAGACGTGTGTTTAGAGATGACTCCTCCGCACCGTTTGTTCCTCGCAGCTCCCAGATGGGGTGAACGTGTCCAAAGAGGCCCGGCGCGCCATCTCCCAGGCGGCCAGCGTCTTCGTGCTGTATGCAACCTCCTGGTGGGTTTTTAACACGCTGCAGGGAGCGGCGCGACGCTCGTCAAGCTAAATGTTTCTCTCCTGGTTTCAGCGCCAATAACTTCGCCATGAAGGCCAAGAGGAAGACGCTGAACGCAGGAGACGTGCTGGCGGCCATGGAGGAGATGGAGTTTGAGCGATTCCTGGAGCCGCTGCGGGACGCTCTGGAAGGTAAGGACACGTCCGGCTGCGTCCCGACGCTTCCTCTTCCTCTGAATTCACCACAACACAGAAATACAAATACTACAGAAAAACTATACAAACACAGGAAACAGAAGCAAAATGGAGAACACTGAAAACTTGACAAAACAAAGTCCTCCAGGCCACCTGGGGGAGTCTGGGTCCCTAACAGCACCTACATAAATATGCTGCACAAAAATTATGGAACCACAGGAATGGAAGCAAAACGGAGAATACTGCAAATATAAAACACTGCAAACTCATTTCTCAAAATAGAATACCTCCAGGCCACTAGGGGGAGCTGGGTCAGGAATATTACCATTGTAAGCATGCTGCTGCTCTATAATATTGCAAAATATATGCAGTCACACATCTTTTCTATATTCCTCCAACTGTCTGGTCTCTTGCTGTTCGGCTCCCCCTACTGGTCTGGAGAACTTTTTCAGTTTGCAGCACTTTGCCTTTTGTTTTCCTCTTGCAGTTGCTGCGTTTGAGTGTTTTGCGTCACCCATGCGTATGCTGCACTTCTACATCCATCTGCAACAGACATTGTTCCTTCCCCTCTACTGTCTTCCTGCTTTGTCCTTCCTTCATTGTCTCCGTCCTTTCCTAGTCTTTTCTTCTTTGTCCTTCAGCCATTCTCGCCCCTGCGTGTCCCTGTCCTTCCATCCTTCTAGCTTTACCATTTGATGTCCTTTGTTTCTCTTCATGTCCGGAGGTTTAGACATGAAGAGATGATGGACCTACCAAGACTATGGTAGTGGCAGCATCATGCTGTGGGAATGAGGTCTGACTCGTCTGGTTTGTTCTCAGTGTACAAGAAAGACCAGAGGGGGAGGAAGGAGGTGAGCGAACAGAAACGCAGAGACAAGGAGAGGAAGGCCGACTCCGAGAACGAGAAGAGCAGAGAGGAAGAGGAGGAGGAAGAAGAGGAGCAGCAGCGCATGGAGGAAGAGCCTGAGGAGGAAGTTGAGGAAGAGGAGGAGGACAACTGACCGTCCGACAGACTCACTCGGTTCTGATCCGGTTCAGGCATTTTAACAGAAAAGCTTCAGCTGAACAACTCTGGACCGGAATTACCCGGACCGGAGTCATTCTCCACATCTGTCAGGAATAAACGGACCGCCAAGCTGGAGCGGTTCTGATGTTCTCCATGCGGGTCGGAATCATAGTTTTCATCGGTTTGTATTTTTGTAAACTTGTTTATGACTGGAATATCTCAATAAATGTTTTGTATAAAACTGAAACCAGGATTTTTATTCCATAAAACCAGATCTCCATAGAATAGGCAGGATTTTATTTTGAAAATATCTGAGCTTTTACTTTCAACTTGACTCATTTCAGATGTAAAATGTCACATGTAAATTTGGCTTTTTGTAGAGAATATTAACATTAATTTTAAAGCGTAGTTTAAAACTTTTAAGTGAAAAAAAATTAGGCTTTTATTCTGAAATTTTAAACGGCCAAAGCAATCCTGTATATAACTGAAAGGCCTTTATTTTGGAGTACTTTAGCTATTCATTTTTTTAACTTCAGTTCCACCGTAAGGAGGACTGATGCTGCCAAAATTGACCTGCGAAAATAAAAATAGCATAACTCACCTTCTTCCCCTTGTGATTAAATGTTCATTTCCTTAATTTGTTTTGACAGCATCAGTCCTCCATATAGAGAGTCTAAATACATTTAGACATTCTTTACTGCTACAGCTATACAAGCAGCTGCAGGTCCAGCCAACAGTTCCCAGCTTCACAGAACACGGACCACATCAAACTAAAGTTCAGGGGCGTGCTGTGGTGGCGCAGGGAGCCAGTACGCCCCACGTTTGGAGGCCTCAGTCCTCAACACGGACATCGCGGGTTCGACTCCTGGTCCCGGCAACCTTCGCTGCATGATCCCCCCCTCCTGTCTGCCTACTGTCAAAAATACGAGCCACTAGCGCCGCAAAAACTCTTCAGGGAAGAAAAACAAAAAAACTATAAAGTTCAGTGGAAGGAGAAAGTACTGTAGAAACAGGGATGACAGAACCCTTGAATGTTGAACATCAGAAGCGTCAGTGATTTACACGCCTCAGTTTTTCCTTCCACTCAACTACAGTCACTCTGAACTTCCTGGTTTAGTAAAAGTTGTTCCCTTTTTTAAAAGCACCAACAGGTTGTTTCTGCGTATATTTAACGATTTTTTAAAGTTCAATCTGGTGCTGAAATCTATACTTCAGTGTTGGAGGCCCAGTTCAGAACCAGGTTAACGGACCTTCTGAACATCATCGACAGAACCCAGCAGCTCGGTTTCAACACATTTTATTCCAGAACCGCCATCTTTACTCTGATGGACATTCCACTTTCCCGCTGTTGATGTCATCGATGACATCATGAGGGGCGCGGCCATCGATGGTGCAGCCGACCGACTGAGCTGTGCCCAGGATCTCCTTGATGGTTCCTGAGGACAAACAGAACCACCAGTCCATCAGGACCTGACCCATCCAGAACCGAACCCAATCCCAACAGATTTCTGGTTTGTTCCGGGCTTTTCGGCACAGAGCGGTCCACGGCGTGGGCCGCCCTGTTTCCTAAAGCCGGGTTGCTTTGAGCCTCCACTGGACTGAACTCGGCCACCGGGTCGGACCGGACCAGTGGCGGGAGGCTGTGGGGGAGGGCTAGAGCGTGGGGGCGGGGCCTCACCTGAGAGCTCTCTGGCGATGGAGCGCGGCCTCATGACCCGGGCGATGCCAACGATCTCGTCGAACGTGACGCTGCCGCTGTGTTTGACTGCAAGAAGCAGAAACAGATTCAACATGGCAGCCAACAGGAAGTCCCTTCCTCCCCAACAGGAAGTCACTTACTGTTCTTGACCTTCTTCCTGTCGCGAGGCGGCTCCTTCAGAGCTTTGATGATCAGAGCAGAAGCGGAGGGAACCACTTCGATCTGAAGAGAGACAGAACCTGATCAGAACCAGCAGGTTTAATAACTGGATCAGCACCAGATCAGAACCGTTTCAGGTAAACGGGCCATCCAGAACCTTTTTGACTCTCAAGACCAATCAGAAAGTCCAAGTTGGACCGTGACGATTCGGAGACAAGAAAAACCCGACAGACTTTCTAAACTAACGGACCGGAGTCGGATTACACAGAATGCAGCCTAACCCCCCAAATCAGAACCGCTTCAGAACCTGGAGCGGTTCTGGAATTGGATTTATGCTGTCTGGAACTTTAGGATCTCAGCTCAAACTGATTCATTTATTGTTCTTGCATCGGCAGAGAAAAGGTTCTGGAGGGAAACCCGGCCGGGTTCTGTTGTGTTGGACGCACAGCGGCCTGCCGGTTCTGGATGGTCAGCTTCACGGTGATCCTCAGGCCCTTCCAGTCCCCGGTTGCCTTGGCAATGTCATCACCGACTTTCTTTGGAGACTGAAGAGGAGAAGAAAAATGGACCAGGTTAAAACCCAACGGGCCAGGATGCGGTTCCATCAAAACCCGGTCCGGTCGGTGTTCCGGGCTTTTCGGCACAGAGCGGTCCACGGCGCGGGCCGCCCTGTTTCCTAAAGCCGGGTCGCTCTGAGCCTCCACTGGACTGAACTCGGCCACCGGGTCGGGCCGGTCCAGTGGCGGGAGGCTGGGTCGGACTCAATGGTTCTGAGTTCTGATACTCACCAGACCCAGAGGTCCGATTTTAGGAGCCAGAGCAGAGGTGGCGCCGACTTCCCCTCCTGTGCACCTCATGTAGACTGAAAGACAGAAAACAGAACCAGGATGTAACAAACGGACCAGTACCGGCTCCAGCTGGTAGGCAGAGAACAGAGGCTGTTGCTATGGTAACCAGCTTCACGCAGACTAGGATAATGACAAAACAACGCATTTGGCATTAAAATGAAGGTTCTGAAGGACAGGAATCTGTTCACAGGAAGTTGAATATTTACAGATCAGATCAATTTCTCAGCAATGATCAGTTAATGGAGCTGAGAATATTTTTACCCAGATTAATGCATCATATTCATCACAATGGAGCCATTTACTCTACAGACGGCCATGTTTGCTGGTCCGATTTAGCCCCCAGACCGAAACCTTCACTGATTAACTGTTTTCTATTTTTGTTTCCATGGCAGAAACTTTAAATATTGTTTTTATTTTCAAATTTGATTGAACAAAACAATTTATTCCAACATCAGAACCTCTGAAGATTTGTAGTGAGGCAAAAATAGGTATTAAAAATTAAACACCAATAGCTAAGATACCATTTTTCAAGTGAATTTTGGGTTTTTACATGATAAAGCATTCAGTCAGGTTAAAAAAAAGGTTTATCAATTAAGTTTCAACCTTCTGAATGTTTCATATCCAAGAAACCTTAAAAACAAAGTCAAGTCAAAACTAGACAAAAATAATTTTCTTATTCCAAAAAGAGGAAGTTTTCAACCATTTTATCTCAGTTTGGTTCAGGCAAATAAACGATGTGGATAGTAGTTGGTTTCATTTACTCAAGTCTCTTTTTGGGAAGAGAAAAAAGGAAAATGTAGTGCTACTTCACATTATAAAGCATTGCTACTTCTTGCTTCAGGACAATTTCTAGATTCTCTACCCACTGCAGGTAATTATTTTCTAATAAAAATTAACCTGAAAAACAAACCTACAGATGATGCAGAAGTGAGCGCTCGTTTCTAAACCAGCTTTGTTGTTCTGTTATTTTCTATCTGCTGAGCCTGATGAGACATTTGGAGACAAACTAAAACTGTAAACGCCACATACAGTCAGCGAAGTACCATACCCTGTTCTAACATTTATTAAACTCCTGTAATTAGTTTTACACAGCAAATATTTTATTGTGCTAGTTTCTGTCTGGAATTGATATTTTTATATGGCCGTGGATAATTTTATTTTTAATTGTTTTGCTGTCTATCGTTTTTTTATGGACCATATTTGTGTCTGAATAAATGGGATTGATTGATTTTTAATTAGTTTAATCTTTACAAGTGCTAGAATTTGCACAACTATTTTTGGATTTCAAATCTTTTACGTACATTGGTAGGCATTATGCAAAGTATTTTCATTATTCCAATTTCTATGGAGACTCCCTCTGATAGCTGCTAAACATTCTGCTCTCCCAGTTTGAATCACTAACTCAAACTGCGCATGACCAAATCTAAACAATTCTATTAGAAATGATCACCGATTAGCAAATAAAACACTTATAAACTAAATTTAAAAAACTATTAAATACCCCTTAAGATTGCAAGTCAGCTCTGAAGCTAGCTGACAACAATTAGCCTAGAGGCTAACATTAGCATTAGCTAGATAGTTACCCTGCACGTGGACCGGTAGCTCGTCCTATAATTTTACAAGACTACTGCCTCACATCCATCCAACACACTCTTTACCTCATCACATCAAAACACACACATACACACACTCATCCTCCAGGCGTTCCAGCCCGGATTTGGTGTCCAGTCTTTACCGTTTTCAGCGCTCGGCCTGCGGGCCACCAGGCGCGCAGGTAGCCGGCTAACAGCGGCTCCATCTCTGCTGTGAGAACCACGTCAGCGTTTATTACCCAGAAAACATACCGATTTTGATTTCGTTGGGGTCGAATTTGGGCGGCATGTTGCTGTAGTGGAGGTTGAGCTCAGTTCAGCTTGGTTGGTGAGGGTGTCGGATGAACCCGGCTTCGGGACGACCGATAACTGTTGCACCTTCACCGCTACAGGGGCAAAGAAAGGCCGAGTGGAGGCTGCGATGGAGTTTATAGCTCCACCAAATCCCGCGAGACTTCCAGCTACCGTGACGAAACTATGACCTCAGTTCTTCATGTTTTCCTTACTTTTTAACATTGCTACACAAATTTGGAAAAGTATGAAAACTGCTTTTTGATCTGGATGAAAATTTTTTTGTTTAATTTCACACTATAAAAGGGCAACACGAAGCTTTATCTGTTTTACTAATTAGATACATTGTTATTATTATAACTATTATTATTATTATTATTAATAATAAAACATGGCTGTCAGGTTAATTGGTCTTATTAAATTCTCCCTAGGTGTGAGTATGAATGGATGGTTGTTTGTCCTGTGTGTCTCTGTGTTGACCTTTCCAGGTGACCCCCCCAGCACATCTCATGGCCCCAATGGGATGAAGGGCGAACAAAATGGATGGATGGTAAGGGTAAAAGGTCATTTTATGTATGTAGCACATTTTCAGCAACAAGACAAAACACCAGGGTTTCCCAAAGTCGGTCCTGGAGGGCCAGCATCCTGGATGGATGAATGGATTGATGGATGGATGATGGATGGATGATGGACGGATGATGGAGGGATGATGGATGGATGATGCAGGGATGATGGATGGATGATGGATGGATGATGGACGGATGACGGACGGATGATGCAGGGATGATGGATGGATGATGGACGGATGACGGACGGATGATGGATGGATGATGGACGGATGACGGACAGATGATGCAGGGATGATGGATGGATGATGGACGGATGACGGACGGATGATGGATGGATGATGGATGGATGATGGACGGATGACGGATGGATGATGGATGGATGATGCAGGGATGATGGATGGATGATGGACGGATGACGGACGGATGATGGATGGATGATGGATGGATGATGGACAGATGATGGATGGATGATGGATGGATGGATGATGGAGGGATGATGGATGGAGGGATGATGGATGGATGGATGGATGATGGATGGATGGATGATGGACGGACGATGGATGGATGATGGATGGAGGGATGACGGATGGATGGATGGATGGATGATGGATGGATGGATAGATGACGGATAGATGGATGGATGATGGATAGATGGATGGATGATGGATGGATGATGGATGGAGGGATGACGGATGGATGGATGATGGATGGATGATGGATGGATGGATAGATGACGGATGGATGGATGGATGATGGATAGATGGATGGATGATGGATGGATGATGGACGGATGATGGATGGATGATGGATGGAGGGATGACGGATGGATGGATGATGGATGGATGATGGATAGATGACGGATGGATGGATGGATGGTGGATAGATGACGGATGGATGGATGGATGGTGGATAGATGGATGGATGATGGAGTGAGAACCAGACAGTCAGAAGCTCTTACAGCCTGTTCATGCAGGCTGAGTTTCCTGGATGCTGATTGGTCAGTTTGTCTGGTCTCCAGCTGTTTCCTGTGCTGTGTGGGCTGCCTGCCTCCCCTGCAGCAGGTAGCGACCCGCCGGATCGGTTCCGTCCCGCTCCGGGCCTCCTGTCCTGTTTGAGTCAGAGCTGCTACAGGAATAGCTCCAGAACAGGAGAGGGAGTAAGTGGGTGAGAAGCAAAGATCAGCGCTGTTTAATATGCATGATGAAAATGTGTGAGGATGGTCAGAATCTCACAACTCCTACTCTGTGTTTTCAGAAAGCCTCAGCTTTCAAATATCACAGCTGAATAAGCTGTTTGATGCAGATCTGTAAGCTGATTTCAGGGTTATGTGACCTTTGGTGAGGAAAGAGCTCAGCGCTAAGCCTTGGATTGGTTTTGTGTTCATGAAGAAAAGCTGATAAAAACCATAAAGCAACAGCAAACCGGATGAGCTGCTGTTTTATCTCTGCAGACAGAGAGAGAAAGAGAGAGAGATGATGGATGGATGGATGGATGGATGGATGGATGGATGGATGGATGGATGGATGGATGGATGGATGGATGGATGGATGGATGATGTGAGAGAGACAGAGAGAGACAGAGCTGCATGTTGGAGCAGACAGGAACTGGGCCGAACATTTTTAGCATCTGACCTGCAGGAAGGATCCAGGTTACAAACTGGTTCAGCTCAGAAAACATGAGGAAGTCTCATGATGGAGATGGAGAGCCTGGAATGTCGTGGTTCACCATCATTCCCAGTTCCAGGAGCAAACTGGATTTTCAGAGGAAAAATTTCAATAATCCAACAGCAAAGATTAAAAAGGGAACATGAGCCTGAAAAGCCTCGTTAGGAAGAAAGGCCCACAGCATCACAGATCCACCACTATACATTATGGTTTCCACCTGGCATCTCTACAAGTCTAGTCAAAGTCCCTGGAGAGCTGTGCATGTTTAATGGTATCAACCTGTTTGCCAAATAGCAGGTTGGCGTGTAGACGTCGACATAAAAACTTCCAATAACACAAAACAGTTTCTATTCTTTGTTACGTTTTTGTCAAAATAATTGCTAAATAATCCGAAAAGACGCTAAAAGTCGCTACATTAGCAATGGAGGTTCCGTCATCCTGACCTCTGAACCCCTCACTCCCAGTTAGCCACGCCCCCAGCGTCTTCTGGCTCCGCCCACTTTACTGGGGGTGTCTGAAAGAGATCAAGCGATCCAACTTTAATATATTTCTATTATGAAATAAACTTCATCCAAGTTAATTTATACATTTTTAAGTTGCTAACTAAATAAAAACTTCACCTAATTTCTTTGTGGCAAATTAAAATAACCTTTTTAAGTTGGTGCCCCATTCTTTTTGTTTTTTAGTGTAGAAGGCATTTTTCTGCATAAACCTGTTCAGGGCTTTATGACGAAGTGATTAGGAAAAACTGACATCTGTACAGTAATCATTTTAATGTGAAACAGTGAGGTGTGAGGAGAAGAACAGCATAAACATCAGGATGTTTTCTGTTCGGAATCAGAGCAGGAGGAGGATTTATTGATTTCATTTTGATCCAAATTATTTCAGATGAAGCCACGACTCAGAATCCTGACATTATTTCTGGATTTAAACCGAGTTTCAGCAGCTTTTATTTACTTAATTCACATCTAAAGTTTTAGTTTTTTACTGGTCAATAAAAGGTGCATTGAGTGAGTTTGACTGAACATAAAGCTGATAGATAAAGAGCAGCATTCATCTGCAGATATGAATGTTTTAAGACTACAGTGAATGTAGACTACGACGTTAAACAAGATCATTTGCTGTGAGGATGAATGAAGTGAAGAACGAGCGATGAACACATGAATGAATCCAGTTTTACACGCACAGATGCTGAATGACTCCAGTCCGGATTTTATTTTACATGAAATGGAGCAAAGATTAAAGATGGCCGACGGGAACCTGATTGAAAACGGTTTGTCCTCCTGGCCTGGAAGCTGTTAGCGGAGACAAACAGGTGTGTGTGTGTGTGTGTGTGTGTGGAGGGGGATTGTTTCTGCTGATTGGAGAATCTGAGGAAAAAGGTCAAGTAGCGACAGAGAGGAAATCCAATCAGTCCTGCTGATCTGAACAGATGAGCCGTCAGGCTGAGAGCGCCGCCGATCCGTCTCTGTGGGGACAGATGGGACATTGGGGGACGATCTGAGTCATTATTTCATTCATTGAAACTTTAATTCTTCTTCTTCTCTGTTTAAAAGTTTTTGTCAGCCAAATGTTCACACCTTTAAACTTTCAACATGTCATTCTGAACCACTTCCTGTTGATCCTCGAGGTTTGCAATCAGAGGACAACATGGTGAGTTTATGTAGGACAAACGTGTCCAGCTGTGAAGGACAGGTGTCCCACAGGTGTTTCTGCACATCCTAATCAGCGCTGGGTCATCAACGTTCCTCTGCTGAGGAGGACGGCACCCTGAGGAGCTGATTGGTCCGTTTAACGCTCCAGCGTCTCTGTCGGGGTCTCTGATTGGACGATTTCAGAGTCCAATTAACAATGAATGGAGAGGAAGAAAGGTTCTGGGGTTTTACCAGAACAAATCTTTGGGTAGGAAGAGACACAGAAGACACCTGGAGACAGATAACCCTGGACTCTGTCATAGCAAATTGACCTAGCATGTTTCTGAACCGGGTTCTCCATCAGTACCTTGAGGATCTGGAGCCCCGGCAGCTCCGCCCTGAAGCCTCAGGCTGGGATTCAAACCCAGAACCTTCTTGCTGCGAGGCACCAGGTTCCAGTGGGTTCCACCGGGTTTCACCGGGTTCCACCAGGTTCCTACAGGTTCCAGTGGGTTCCACCAGGTTCCAGTGGGTTCCACCGGGTTCCACCAGGTTCCACCGGGTTTCACCGGGTTCCAGTGGGTTCCACCAGGTTCCTACAGGTTCCAGTGGGTTCCACCAGGTCCCAGTGGGTTCCACCAGGTTCCAGTGGGTTCCACCAGGTTCCAGTGGGTTCCACCAGGTCCCAGTGGGTTCCACCAGGTCCCAGTGGGTTCCACCAGGTCCCAGTGGGTTCCACCAGGTTCCATCCTCCACATGTCTCCTTGTAGTTGGTAAATTGCAGTCAGTGCTGTTTGTGACACACTGGTTCTTTCTCTTCTCTCCAGGTGTCACCACCTGCATGAGTCCTGTTACTACGGTAACCACCATGTCAGAGAAACACCAGCTGAATCTCAGCTTTAAGCCGCATGCAGCAGGCGGTGAGTATTTCATGAACGTTTGAAAGACGCCTGCTGCTGGGTTGGACTGTCCCTTTAAATGCAGCTTCTGGAGGGAAGTTTCACCTGCGAACGTCCAGCATTTCACTAGATGCGTCCGTGTGGCTGAGGTCACCAGGTCAGCATCTTTCTCCCGATTGGTCCGTTCAGTGTGAGGTCAGCATGCGGCTGCCTTTCTCCTCCGTTTCTGAAAGCTGTTTCTGTTCTGCTCTCCTCCATCGATCCGCACGCCGATCCGATCAGGGAGTCGAACAGATGCATGATGGGAAAGCTGCTCTGGAGCTGACAGAGATAAATGAGTCAGAAACAACAAGGACAGAATGTTCTGGAGCTTTTAGAGTTTGTTTGCTCTGCTGCCTCCAGACCGGACCAGAACCCAGGTTCTGATGGTCCACTGGGTCCGGCCAAGAATCTATCAAGTCATCAATCAGTCAGTCAGTCAGTGTTTAAGTCTTATCACATACTCTCTGCTAGACTTTGACTAGGCCATTCATAAACACAATATAAGTAGAAGCTGTTCTGGTTTCCCTTCATAAAAACAGATTCATAGAGGGAATGACTGACACTCAGCCCTATCTTCCTGATGATTCTGTTTAAAGATGTCGGGCCTCTGTGGTTCTGCTGGATCCTTCTGGATCCCCTCCGGCTCTGGTTCTGGATCAGACTCTTATTGAACTGTATCCCCTCTGTTGCCTGCAGCAGTAACAGAACACCTGAGCAGCTTAATGGGCTTGCTGGGAGCATTTCCGACGCGCTCTTTTCTTCTTGGATGAGAAACGAGACACCGAGACGAAGCTCAACAAAGGCTGAGTGGTAATGAGGCTCCAGCAGCCGCAGGAAGCCGCTTTCTGCCACCGGGGGCCGATAAGGCCGGCAGTTAATTAACGCGTGTTGGAGAGCTGTTCGTGTTGCGTTCAGGGCCGTCCGTTGCCCCGCTGCACGTCTCCCCAGGCGAGCCGCAGCTTCCCAGGGAGTTTGGTTTAATTTCTGCTGTCAGAGAGCCGGTGGACCGCGGAAACCTTCAGCAGCTCTGATAGAAACTTGCTCAGTCTCATCTGTAATCAGCCTGTGGTTCTGGAGGGCCCATAAATATTTATCTCCGTCTCCCAGGAGGTTCAAGCGGACGCTGCCTTTTCTCCTGCGGGATTATCATGTAATCCCTCATATTCAATCAGCCTGCAAGGTCAAAGGTCGTTTCATCCCAAGAGTGGATGAAGCGCTTTGTGTTTTAATGTGGAGTTAATGAGACTGAGGATGAGGAGCAGCTCATCTTCTTCCTGCAGACTCAGCAGAACCCGACAGGACAGAGAAGGTTACAGTCAAAAATGAACTGCAACAAGCAAGACAAATAAATAAAAACATGTTTCAGCAGGTTATTCATTCATTTACACATGTTAGCTTCAACATGTTTAGTTGAAGCTAAATATGTATCTAGAGAACAAAATATTCATATTGTAGTTAGTCTGATGCTAACTAGTTGAAGCTAGCTAGCTAAGCTTCAAACTACATATTTAGCTTGCTAACTAGTTAGCCTCATACATTAGCTTCAATTTAAAGCTAAATAGTAAGTTTTTGGCTACCTAATTAGCAAGCTAAATAAGTAGCATAAGCTAAATAGTTCGGTAGCAACTTAGCTACTAAGGTAAATATTTAGCTTAGAAGCTAAAGCTAACAGATCAAACATTTAAAGACGAGCTGGAAGAATCAGCAGCAACAGGAACCTGCTGCTGCAAACAACAGAACCAACCAGAACCGGGTCAGAACCGCCGGCCCTGAGGTTCTGAACGGATCATCTGTTTATGATGGAGTTAACATGAAATAATCCACACAAATAGAAAACTTCATAAACTTAATGAATCATGAATTGTGGTTAAAAACTTGAAAAACTGGATGAAAAGTTTTAATGTTTCAGATATTTCCTGAAATCTGCTAAACTGTCAGAAATGTCATGAAATGAAAACTTGATTGTGTCCAACATTCTGGGCAACAAAATGAAAACTCTAAGGAAATAAAACGGTCTGGAGTCTGTTTAGCAGAATCACTGTGCTGCAAGCAGCGCTGGAACCGGTTCGGTTCGGTTCGGTTCGCTGCTCTTTTACAAACTGGAAAAAATACTGAGCTGAGTCCTGAGCGACTGGAGTCCCGGCTGGTTGTGGGCTTGAATCCCAGTCTACGGTTCTCCTGTTCCTGCGAAGCTCGGTTCGGTTCGGATCTCACCTTCAGTCCGTCTGACATTTAATTAAATCTGCAGCGCCGCAGATCCGCCGTGACATCATGGAGGTTCTGCAGCTTCTGCTTTCCATCCTCTGGGTCGTTGATCCTGCTGATATTAGGTCTACAGAAAACTGGACCGTCTGAGCTTCAGGTTGATTTCTGAATTTCTGCAGGAACCTCCTCAGTTTGCTGCAGAGCTTTGTTTGCTGCTGATTTCAGGTCGTGAGGATATTATTAACATTTTATTCATACATATATACAGACAGGAATAAATCTATTTCTGTCTTCATTTGGAAGACTAATTAGGAGGAACTTATTAAAACCCGAAAGTCTTAAAGTCTGCAGAACCTTTTCACATGAAGCTAAATAATTATTACAGTCAGTCCTGATCATTGGACCATTTCGTGTCTTTGTGCTTTTATATTTATCATCTTCCAAGTTTTAATTTATTCAAAGCAGTGTGTTGGATGTAAAATGAGGCTTTGCTTTTCTTCTGTCTACAACAGTAAAGTAATGTTGGTCATCCTGCTGCTTATGATGAGCTGTGGGCGGTCGCTGGGATTCTGGACTATGGGAGTAAAACTGATCCATTCACAGGGAGAACATGAGAGTTACAACATGAATCCATCAGTGGACGGACTCACTGACAATCTTCTCTCGGTTCGGTTCGGTCTGCCGTTTGGGACAACAATAAAGGATTCTCATGATCTATTCCACTCCGTATGTTTTCATGCATGCAGAATGACAGGCGGTGGGTCTGTTTATTTTTAATTCTGAATCATAGTAAATAAAAATGTGATTTGTTTTGCCACAGAGCAATTGGCTGCATTTACAGGTGAGTCCGCCTCACTCCTGCCCCCTGCTGGCCGCTCCAGACCTGTCAGCTCTTCTAACCGGACCATTTTTCTGTTCGGTTCGGTCCGCGCAGCAGGTCGGATCAACCTGGGGAAGTCTGTCCGTCTCCGGGTCCATTTGCTGCTTTTAACAAACTTCTCCCGACCTGAGAGCGGAGCCGCCTGTTAGACAGGAGGAAGAGGAGGAAGAGGAGGAAGAGGAGGAGGAAGAAGGTCTTGCTGTCGGAACATGATGAAAACAAAGCAGCAGGTTTCAGGACACCGCTGTTAGATAACCGCATTATTATCTCTGCGAGGGACAGCTGGACATCCCGCCCGGGGACAGCTGGACATCCCGCCCGGGGACAGCTGGACATCCCGCCCGGGGACAGCTGGACATCCCGCCCGGGGACTCTAACTTCCTGATGCTCCACCTTCACCCTGACAGGTGACTCCGCTTCACGTTTCATCCCTTTAACTTTTTGATTTTCATTGAATCGGGTCTGAAGCTCTGCGGGATCCAGAAGTTTCTCACCTTCTGTTAGAACCTAAACCGGAGAACCGGGTTAAAGCTGGAGGTTAAAGTTCATCTGATGCTGCAGCTTCCGGCCGGTCAGTTGGAAATAATTCAATCTATGACATTATGTAATTCCAGCTTCACAGCAGCAGGTTTTTATGGTGCTTTGATGGAGAGAAGCGACAGATTGAGCCTAGATCCCTAGAAGTCTGAGAGGCGCCACCTGCTGGAGGAAAGAGGGAACACGAGGAATATGGCAGGCCGTTTTAACAGAATCTGTTTCTGTATTTACAGTCCAGATATTTAAAAATGAGTTTTGACTCTAAACAACTAGACTTTTACTATCCTGAATGATAATTTAAGATTTTTACATTCTAACTTAATTACAAGAAGTCAGAACATCTCCACCTGCTAGCTACATCACATCACCACTGCTAGCTACGTCTCATCTCCACCTGCTAGCTACGTCTCATCTCCACCTGCTAGCTACGTCACATCACCACTGCTAGCTGCGTCACATCTCCACTGCTAGCTACGTCTCATCTCCACCTGCTAGCTACGTCACATCACCACTGCTAGCTACGTCACATCTCCACTGCTAGCTACGTCACATCTCCACTGCTAGCTACGTCACATCTCCACTGCTAGCTACATCACCCTGTCATCTACAAACATCAGGACTCAGATCTTCAGATACAGAGGTATCTGAGGATTCCTGTCTGACCTTGTCAGGCCTCAGGTTAACAGGTTGCCACCTGTTAACCTGAGGCCTGACTTCGAGGCGCCTTTCTTTACCGCACACCTCACTGCCGTCACACAGGAACCTCTGACAGTTTAAAACTGGAAAAGCAGCAAAGTTCTCCATTAGCTGAGCCAGAAACTGGTATCTGAATGTTTTTCAAAGTGGAGCACAAAGCTGCTGTATTTGAAAGATGGATCACTCTCAGTGATTTAGGAGAATGTCAGTGTGGCTAATATTGGGTCTATGGAGCTCTTTACTAGCTTCGTTCACATTGACAAGGAATTGCGTAAATTGAAAGTATCAAATAAATTTGCTAAATGGAAACTCACCAATTTTGAAAAAAAATTAATAAAATGTTTTTGTGCTAGGTTTATGTATAGAGACATGTGTTTTGCAAAACTGCAATGGAAACACTTGTTTCATGGAGTGACATGATCAACAGCTGGATGTTACTACTGGCAGAAACGACAAAGAAATCGATGGTTTTCATCCGTCACTGCCTTGACCTTTAATGACTCATCACTGGAACAAGATCGTTCATGTGCGATTGTGATTTTTCAGGTTTAAGCAGAAGATCGACAAACATTTGCGTAGCCTAAATGAGTAAAGAGATCAGAGCTGAGCAGCATCTCAGGCTAACTTCTAGTTTTTCTGTCTCTTCAGTATCTTGCTCAGAGTTGGTCTTCCTCGTTAGCTTGACCCACAGAAAGTTCTTCTATCCCGTCCCGCATCTGTTGCCAGCATGCCCATCATCAGCAATGCCAACCATGACTTCAGCACCTACTCCATCAGCAGCGACGATAGCAGCCTGGACCGGTTCTTCACTGAGATCCCAGAGACCGAGACCCTAAAGGGGGTGTACTTCCAGCGTGCCCAGCTGCTGCGGGAGCCCCAGGCCTCCTTCACGGTGGACCACGCCGTACAGGTCCTCATCAACGTCGGGGGGAACCGCTACGCTTTCCCCTGGAGCACGCTGGAGCAGTTTCCCCAGAGCCGGCTGGCCCGTCTCCGCTCCTGCACCACGCCGGAGGAGATCGCTCGGCTCTGCGACGACTACGACGAGACGTGCCGGGAGTTCTTCTTCGACCGGAACCCCACGGCCTTCAGGGTCATCCTGAACTTCCTGGCTGCGGGGAAGCTGCGTCTTCTCCGAGAGCTGTGCGCCGTCTCTCTGCACGACGAGCTGGACTACTGGGGCGTGGACCCGGGCCACATGGAGCGCTGCTGCAGGCGGCGGATGATCACCCGGGTGGACGAGGTGGCAGAGCGCCGGCGGAAGGAGGAGGAGTGGATGCAGAAGAGGATGAAGCTGAAGAAGAGACCCCCGCAGGCGGAGAAGGGCTACCGCAGGCTGGTGTCGGCACTGCGGGAGGTGATGGAAAACCCGCACTCGGGTTTGGCGGGAAAGATCTTCGCCTGCCTGTCCATCATCATGGTTCTGGTGACTGTGGTCAGCCTCTGCATCAGCACCATGCCGGACCTCAGGGACGAGGAGAACCGGGTGAGTCTGAGGCTTTTCCAGTTTAGGGAACTGGACTGAACCAGTTCAACTTTCTGTCCTGACTGAATAATAATGTTTTAAATTTGATCTTCAGGTTGTGTCACCAAAACACAAGAGTTTTATTTTTGCTTTAATCCGTGAAAAATATTAATGATAAATCAGTTTCCCAACAAGAGCTGAACTCTTGACCTTCTGCGTCTTCTCCGAGAGCTGTGCGCCGTCTCTCTGCACGACGAGCTGAGAGGACAGCACCAAAACGTTTCCTCATTTTGTTGTATGATGAACAAACAGCAGATTTTAAGGGATAGATCAGCACATCATGCTTAGATCAGACCAAAGTTTACTATTCACTTTTACAGTCAAAACTGTGGACACACCACTCCTTTCCTGAAGCATGGTGGTGGAGTTGTCATGCTGTGGGATGAGTTTTGTTGGAGACGGTAAACATGCAGAAGATGCTTTGATTTCACACACTTTCTGAACAAAGTGTGTGATGCTAAACAGTTAGCCGCAGACAAAAGGTTTAGCTTGAAGCTAACTTATTTAGCTAATATTTAGCTTCAAACTAAATATTTTGTTAGTTAGCTAAATATTTAGCTCGCTAATTTAATATATAGCTCCACACTAAACATTTACATTGCTAAATATTTAGTTAAATGTGTAGCTTCAAGCAACGTATTTAGATAAGTAACTATTTATGTTGAAACTAGATAGTTTCAAACTAAATATAGCCTTTAAAGCTAAACATTTAGTTGATGAACTCTGTATTAGTGTAGAGCTGCTGATGGAGGTTCAGTTCAGCATCATTCTAGAAGCAGAAGTTCAGCTTCCAACATGCAGCCAGAGGCTTTAGGCAGTTCAGAACGGCCTAGTCCAAGTTGTTCAGGTTGAGCTGTATGGTAAGAGTCCGGTCCCGGCTGCTGCTGGGTGATTCTCCGCTCTGGAAATCATTCAGTCTTTATGGCTGCAGCGTTTCTCTGCAGAAGCTGCTCTAATCGCTGCTTCCTGTTAGATTCCTAGTTATTGATCTGCGTTCAATCTGCCCAGATGGATGATCAGTCTGAGCTCTGGATTTCAGCCGCTCAGATCAGACGTGATCCTCAGGCTGGAAGGTGATTGGAGAAACATCTCTGATAACTTCCTGTCTCCTGGAGCAGAGCTTCCTGTGGCGGCGGCATCCAGATTAAAAATATCGACTTTATTATTTCCTAAAAGCTGCGTCTGTGGCGTTGACAGGCTCGTTAATTACCTCGCTGTTTTCGCTGTTCTGTTGTTGAATCCAACAGGAAAAGAAAAAATGATTTTTTTTCGTTCCAGCAGGAGGGAAATCGATGCTCTGCAGGCTTTCATGCTGAAAAAAAATCATGTTTACAGCTTAAAAATCCTGAATATTTAATATTTTCTTTATTTGTTGTTACAATCTGCTGAATTATAAATATTATTTTCAATTTTATACAAGTGATAAGACAAAACAATGTACTAAATAATGAATCTGTGGATTTCTGTCCCTGTCAGCCTTCAATCTTCCTCTAAGGACAAAAACTAAAAATCCAAATTAGCAGAAGGAAAGCAGAGGAAGCAGAACGTCCATCATGTCTTTAAACCATAAATCTGAAATCATTTTCTACCTGAGTGACCAGGCAGAGCCGCCATCCTCTCCTCTGGATCCCGACTAACAAGCAGCAGGTTTCCTCCCAGCCGGGAATCTCTGCTCATTTTCTCACCGTTGTTCATCTTCTTCTGGTCTTCATATCGTAATGAGCTTCGTCTTCATCAACCCAGAAATAATCTGTCACTAAAAGCTTTTCAGAGCTGATCGTTTTCATGCAGCAGAGACAGAAACATTTTTACATCACAGCTGCTGCTCTGGTTCGTCTCCTGATCCAGACTGAAATTAATTCATGTTTTTATTTGAAACGACCCGTTTTGGACTCAGGTGGTTTCTCCAGGTGTGACCCGCACTAAACCTGCTGCTGGCTGGAGGTTCAGATCCTGAAACTTCAGGAGGAAATAATCCTGATCTGTGAAACGAGAATGAACCTCATCCTGAGCAGGATGGAGCCATCAGAGGGAAACATTCGGGTTTTCAGAGTGTTGTTCATTCATTCATAACTCACAGTTACAAACTAAATATTTAGCTTGCTAACATCTATAGCTGAGAACAACATATTTACCTCTAAAGTATTTCAGTGAGTTAAATCTTTAGCTTGATAACTACATTTTCAGTTAGCAAAGCATTAGTTAGCATTAGCTAGCTGATTAGTAGCTCAGACTACCAAACCACATATAGTTTAAAGCTATTTAACCTCAAGCTACATATTTGAACTGAATCATTAGTTTGCTCAGTATTTACTTTATGACAGACTAAATACAGACTGTGTAGCTTTCCAAGCGGTTCTTTAGTTTCCTCCTGGTGTTGACTCTTTGTCACCTCCCGGATGCCGTAGTTCGCTGTAACGTCTCTCCGTCTCCATGTTTCCTCCTCCGCAGGGCGAATGCTCCCAGAAGTGCCGCAACATGTTCGTGGTGGAGTCCGTGTGCGTGGCCTGGTTCACCCTGGAGTTCCTGCTGCGCTTCGTCAACGCTCCCTCCAAGCTGGCCTTCGCTCGCGGCCCGCTCAACGTCATCGACGCCGTCGCCATCCTGCCGTACTACGTATCGCTGGTGTTCGACGTCGGGGAGGAGGCGCAGGACGACGTGGCGATGGGCCGCGGCTATTTGGACAAGCTGAGCCTGATCCTGCGGCTGCTGCGGGCGCTGCGGATCCTGTACGTCATGCGGCTGGCGCGCCACTCCCTGGGCCTGCAGACGCTGGGCGTCACCATGCAGCGCAGCATGCGGGAGTTCGGCCTGCTGCTGCTCTTTGTCTGCGTGGCCGTCGCCCTCTTCTCGCCGCTGGTCCACCTGGCTGAGAGCGAGCTGGCGCCGTTCGCTGCCGCGCATCCCCAGCACAGCTTCAGCAGCATCCCGGCCTCCTACTGGTGGGCCATCATCTCCATGACAACGGTGGGCTACGGCGACATGGTGCCGCGCAGCGTCCCCGGCCAGATGGTGGCGCTCGTCAGCATCCTGAGTGGCATCCTCATCATGGCGTTCCCAGCCACCTCCATCTTCCACACCTTTTCTCGCTCTTACCAGGAGCTGAAGCAGGAGTACGAGCGCGTGTGGAAGCAGGAGCGCCACAAGGAGATGAGCGACTTCTCGCAGGAAGACTTCTCATCTGCGTCCAAAAAGGAAAGCGACGGACTCACGTCCAACGAGACGCATCGGTCCTCGCTGCCACCCTCTGCTTCTGATGGACATTTCCGGTGTTCATCCCTTTAAACCTTTAATCTGACTCGCAGATGGACGTCCAGCTGCGGCCCCTAAGGGCCCAGGTTTGGATACGAGCCGGAGGAACCGCTGATGTTGGGTCTCCAGCTGAGGAGTCTTCCTTTAATATCTTCTTCAACAGGTTTAGTTTTGTTCAGTGCTGCAGCTTCAACCCTTTAATGAGTCCAGATTTACAGAATGTTTCATGTGATCCAGAAGGTCCACCGGTTTAAATCCCAGCCAACATTTAATCTGATTTCCCCCTGATAGTCCGGAAGACTCGGTTCTATTGGTACCAAAGCATTTAAAATCTCCAGCTGCTGTGGTTCTGACCCAAACCAACCTGTTCCCCTCCTGGCCTGTGGGGGCGCTGCACCAAGAACCACTGAAGGAAACGACACAAAGACCCCTGAAGACTCTGAGAGCAACTTCCTGCTTCACCAGATGGAAACAAGATGGAGGCGTCAGATTTTAGCGGTTGGAGGATTTCTCTTGAGCCATTTCTCCTGCTAGCGGTAGGCTAGCACGTTAGCTTTGGTTGTGTTTACCCAGAATGCCCTGCGCTGTAGTCCACTTCCTGTTTATGGTGCAGACTCCGGTTCGCTTGGCGTTCACATTCAAACCGAACCAGAGTTCATTTCAACCGAACCCAGTCCGGTTGAGGTCAAAGGTCGATTAGTATTCACACCTCACCATCCGAACCGGACTTTGACCAGACAGACGGACTGGAGTCGGAGTAAAGCGGACTGAACAGAGCTGGGGAAGAACCCTAAAACGTTTGTTTGTTTTCCACTAAACTCCAGCTGGATCAGAGGAAAGAGCTGCTTTGATCAAATTAAAACTGAGAAACAAAAACTGCTGAACAAAAGGTTCATTAATGATGATAAAATGTCAGATTAGCATCAGAAAAGCTGCAGCGGAGTCTCGGTGATCCGCTCACAGCTGATGAATCTCTGGTTCCCTAAAAGTCCAGGTTGGGTTTTCCAGCCTACTGAGACACATTCAGGATCTACCTGTTAATAAACTGAGATATGAAGCTTAAATCAAACTGTTAACTGATCATAACACCCCAATAAAACATGGACTGAATCAGGAGTTCGGAACGATGTGGTTCTGACTCGGTTCCCCGGAGGTGGAAATGGAACCGGGGCTTTTACAGTACCAGATCAGGACTGGAACTGTACTGGTGGATAAACCCTAATGATGAATGGACTTAAAATAAAAATACAGAAATAATTTAAAATATGTTTCTTCTGTAGGCAGAGAAGAGACTGATTCATAAAAGCAATAAAAAGAGTTAAACAGTTATCAGTGTTTGTGATCTGAATCGTTTCCTTGTGTTGTAATGCGACGTCTCCTTATCAGATGATTATCATCATAAATCAGTCACAGTTCTGGTCTAAACTGGACTTTAGCAGAAGTTTTTCTCCTCTGGTTTCAGAAAACTTTCCAGCTCAACTTGGATTCCAGTTCATGTTCATTTAAAATCCAGATCAAATAATAAAAGTTAAAACTAAAAGTTAGCAAGACAGCAATGCATTTTAACTCTTTAAGCACCAAGAGGTTGTCTGACTGCCTTTCATTATTTAAAATGATGTTTTTCCATAGAAAAGTGCCAAGAATCAACGTATTTTCCAGCCATTGGCCTATTACTGTCATCTAGTGGTGAAGTTTGAAATCGCAACCAGAAACAGAAACTGTGATTTCTGTTTCCTCCATTTCTCTGTTCTTCCTCTTCTTGTCTTTTGCTCTGTTGGTTTTCTGTTTTTGCATTAATTCATGTAGACCTGATCTATAAAATGTTTTCTATAGAAGAGACACAGGGATTCCTGGGAGTTTGACTGGTTCTGCTGCTGGCCCTTTAAGGGATAAGATGGAGCCACATGATTGTTGAAACACCAGCGGAGCTCAGATGAGGAGAATAAATGAATAAATCAACATATTGATCAAAGTTTGGGGATATTTGCATTTTTATTGTTTCCATCTGTTTCTGTTTACGTTCGTTTTCCGTGTGAAGGTTTACACTTAAAAATGCATTTTTTTCTATAAATAATGTAAATGTTAGATGTGAAGGTTGAAAATGTGCAAAGTGTTTGTTCAACTATATGGAACAAAATCAAACACAGACCTCATAAAAACAACTATTATAATCTTTATCTTATATTTCTAAACCTTCTTAGCAACTAAATGTCATTTCATGACTGCTAGCTTAGCTCACAGGGAGACAGTGGAAAACCCAACTCACCAGGGCGGCCGTCTGCGGCTGCGCACACGGAGGACAGGTGTGTCACACCAATTACCACCCCCCGCAACAAGTAACAACAGGAACCATTAACTTGGTAAAAAAAATTAAAAGGAAATTAGTATAAAAGTAGAAACAGTAAAAAATAAAATGTTTCACTGAAAGTTTAGAGAATGTTTTATTATTATGATAACAATAATATTAATAATTATTATTTACAATTTTAATAATTATTAATAATTAATAACAATTATAAATTATTATTATTATAATTAATAAAAGAAAATTACAAATATTTCAGGGTAAATTTACAAGGTATAATATTTTAAATAGAACATATGTCTCTTATGATATCTTCAACCCCATATCAACATATGTAAGATGTACATCCAGAAAATGCCAGACCTCATGCCCATTTAACAGTCTCACATTGTCCTAGAGCAGCGCTTCTCCAGTCCAGTCCTCAGCCTCCTGCTCTGCATGTTTTAGATGTGCCTCTATTCCAGAACAGCTGATTCAAATGGTTGCATGACCATCAAGTGCTACAGAAGCCTGTTAATAACCCATATATTCAATCCAGGTGTGGCATCAGGGAAACACCTAAAACATGGAGGGCAGGGCGGCGTGAGGACCGGAACCCAGAAACACTGTCTGTCAGAGAAAGTTTCTGACCTGCAGATAATAATAATAATAATATTACTATTATTATTATTATTGCTACTACTACTAATAATAATAAGTCAACTTGCTACACTGACATATTTCAGAAAACATTCATGATCACCAAGATAAAGCGCGTGAAGCAGCAGATGGATAAATAAATAAGGCTTTTATTTTGAAATGAGTAACTTTGAGCTGAACATCATCAACTTTTCCAGCAAAATGTTTTCAGCTGACAAACAAAAAGCAAAAGGAAACAAAGTTTCAATAAAAACTTTCAATTCAAGTTAAGAACAATCAGTGACTCGTTGGATGTGATGAAAAAAAATAAACGTTACTAAATGTTTCATTTTCCATCAGACAAACTGAAAACAACTCAAGAGTTTATAAAATTATAAATTAGCAGTAAAACTGGAGAACTATCATTTTATCGTCCAGTGTGTCGTTAAAACATGTAAACGGTT